>JAQYXR010001071.1:0-42953 GCA_030545055.2 Neoaliturus tenellus
ATTTTGTCTTACCACCAGTATCCTCCATAAGTAATTTCATATACCTGAGGGTCAAGGGATTTTTAAACTGTTGTTCAAGATATCGGGAAGCTGTTTCAAGTCCTGAAGGAGTTGACACTACTTCCTTTACCCGGCTAGAGCTGGCCTTGGGGGTAGAAACACTCGGTGGATCAAATAGCCGTGGTAAATCCACATCGGTTGATTCATCTTCATCGGTTGTATCATAATCCATCTGTTCTACAGTAGGTTCCTCTTCCGCTTCTTGTTTAAAAGATTCAGGTTCAGATTTTACAGAAGGTTGAGCCGTTTTACGCAGCTCTCGAATGATGGGTTTGTATTGTTTTACCAGAACTTTTTCCGTTTCCACTATACCATCTTTAAACATTCGGTATTTACGTCGAATGGCTTCTTTAAGCGCAGCCACACGCAACTTGAGTTGTTTATCAGTCGGCTTCATGATTGATACTAGTGGAATCTTTCAAGACTCCCATATTTAAGGCATCTCTACCTGCCTGAAGAACATTGCACGTTTCTTGTTTTTTCGTATGTATCTGATAACATCTAAAAGGGAAACTCCCTCACTAAAGTCCAATCCTCTGTAGTAACTTTGTTCTCGTGCATCAAATCGTGGTATTACATAAGGTAGAGTGAAACTCTTAAATACAAAAGTACGTTTCCATCCACCTCTCCATTGTGGTATCTCGGCAACAGTGTATTTATCATTTTCCACAGTATCTTCCATATATTTTTCAATATGTTCAAAGGCCGTTGTTCCTTGATATGTTGTAATAGGAAAGAATTCAAAAGCCAAAACTCACTGGGATTAGCACCCGTAAATGCTCGCCATTGGTCAAATAACTTTTGGTTAGTCACTGTGTATTTTCCGTTGGTTAAGGATATTCCAAATTTTTCACAGTGTATAGGTAGTGTAGGCAATGCTTCTTTTAGAAAATCTACTGTATATAACCCTTGACAGAGATTATTAACACCGATATATGGTTTATTTCTATAACACTTTGGAACCCCGTCAGGTAAAGGACCGTATGCAGTATTATAACTAATGTCAATATAACACTTTAGAGATAGTGCTGCCTTGTATATCTTTAAAGGTGATCGTATAGGAATGGTTCTCTCTGTAAGTAAAATGCATCTGCTAGCATAAGGAATCTTACAACCGTATTCTAACATTCTATTGCATATTTGTGTAAAGTTTACACTACCGTGGAGGTTACGTAGCGGCAGGGGTTGGCCAAAGATATCGGGAAATGGTCTGAACCTAGATATTAAATTTTGAGGATCCCTCACGGTGCAGTTGTTCATATCTTCGTGGTAAATTACAAGTTCCAGAGGTACGTTTTTCTTTTCACAGTGGAATATAAAGTTAAGCCAGGTGTCGCGATTGTATGTTCGCTCACTAGCGGAAATCATCAGCAAAACTACTGGGGGTAGCATAGCTGAATGTTTTGGTGTTTTGTGTCTCCAGCAATGTTTGTTAAACGTATATCCATGTGGTGGTTTACGACTACAATAATTTCCACAAAACCTCTTTTTGTCCCTAAAATAATATGTACAGAGATTCGACTTGACATTATGTAGCCTTTTGTCGAAACCTCGAAGATCGTTGTACGAGTAGATGCGTACCATTACAGCTCTGTAATGAAACTGTCAAATTTTACCCTATACCTTCCCTTATTAAGGTCACGTGTCTTATCAATCACCAAAAACCCGTGTGTATCCTTCCAAGCTTGAGCACATAACTCTTTAAACTTTTCAAAAGACATGTCGGTTGTTACATGATCATTATATATATGTTTGAGGTTCATATCATCTTGTTTGAACAAAATAATAAAGTTACAATTGTCCCTGATGAGTTGTTTGGGGATAGCACTATATGTTTGTCCCAAATAAAATGTATCAATATTCTTATGTCTCCCCATTGTAAAATAATTACGAATATTATTGTGCTTCTCACAAGATATATCATCAAAAATCATAATTGAATTTGTTTTAGCATTATTAGGGTGTACTACTTGACTATTATCATCAAACGCAAAGTAACCAATTTCTTTGGGCAGAGCTTTTTGTAAAAATTTATATTTTGGTTGGTATAACGATTTTGAAAATACATAGATGTTTTCAAATCTCAGACCATTTGGATCATATAAAAGATTAAATAAAACATTGGTTTTCCCCGAGTTGCTGGGACCGGATATGACACACCGGATGGTGTCTGGTAGGAGGGAACCATGCTTGGTGGGAAGCACACTCATACCGGAACCCATATATTCATCAAAGTTTTTTATAGTCAGCGGGGGGCTCTGTGCTGTCACGTGCATCGTTGCGCGTCGAATGTTTTATGCCGCCCATGTGTATGCTAATATACTGTCCACATGTGCGCCAACTCCGTGGGGAACATCCGCTCCACGCCTCGCCACACTCAGATAACAATGTCGGCCTTGTCAAGCCATGAGTCATGTTTCCTGTCGAACCCAAGCCATCTGACCTTAACTCTATCTCCTCTCTTTTGAAGTATTTTTTCTACTAGATATACATCTCCAGTTTTTGATTTACTCAGCTCCTCTTCGTAAAATCCGCCTTTAAGTATTTCGCCGTTATGGTCTTTTAAAATATATGTAACTGGTTTTGTAGGTTTAATCGCGTCAATTTTAAACACTTCGTTGGTCCAATTTGGTAAATAGCCTTTTGCAAAAACCTTTTTATATTTACTAATCCGCACACTATCCCCCAGATTAAATTTTGGATGACTTTTTGCCTTATATTTGTTTTTAGGGGCCTTAACCTTATTTATACGTTTAAAAATCGCTCTAACATGCTTCTGTCTCACATCTTTTGGTTTCATACCTATCGTTCTGTGTTTTGTGTTGTTGTAAGATTTGATAATATCAGGTAAGAGACCAACCCACTCATATTTACCTTTGATTGTAAATAATTTATACATTTTTGTCTTTATCGTTCTGTTAAATCTTTCCACAATGCTGGCTTTAAGGTCTGAATACGTATGACAGTGATTAATATTATATTTCTTCATTAGGGTGCTTACGTGTTTATTAAACCATTCAGTTCCTTGATCAGTATGAAAGTTTTTCATCTTACATTTTTCTAAAATAGGTTCCAACGCCTTTGCAACTTCAGGACCCGACTTGTTTTTAATGGGTATTGCAAAAGCAAATTTTGTAAAACAGTTTATCATAGTAAGTATATACTTGTAACCTTTGTTTATTTTTGAATAGGGTTGCATCTCCACAAGATCCGCCTGGTACAAATCATTTATCCCCTTAAGTGTAACCCTACGCCTAGGATATTTTTTACGGGCAGGTTTGTGCAGTTCACCAGCTATTGCACTCCTAACATCCATGTTGACACTGTTATTTTTCAATCAGTCTGTTTATTTTTAAACCCCCAAAATCCACTGCCCCACCACCGCAGCGGATAGCGTGGCGGCCTCCAAAAACAAACTAGTTACCGCCTCCGCACCCCCTGGCAATCACAGAGGCTGTCAGTATGTTTTAAATACCAACACCCTTCAAATGATTACCCATACAGCCCCAACCTCGCTGCATGCCGTGGTAAGCGATACCTTACCTCCCTTCTGACTTTAGGGGCCGCCAGCAACCATCGTGGCCAACGACCGTTTTTTCTTTTATTGCCTAAAGTCAGGATTACCCTTATATTTAAAACTTCAACAACTGATATAAGGTTTATTGATAAAGGCGAACTGCACAAATTGAGCACCTGTCTTCAAGAGGTTTGTACATCGGCCACCATCCAATGGAACCATACGTACGGACCCCACCATTTATGACTACAAATTCAAATAGGTTATCAGAAACCGCGGCGTTTCCACAATCCTTACAAAATTTAAGTCCATTGCCAAAACGGTAAATATGAAATTTTAAAATCCCCCAATTTTCACAATAGTAGTCTTTAACATACTTTACAATAGATTTAGGAAGCTGAAATTCATGTATATTCTCATAAAGAAAATCATCCTCTATTATAGTTCTGAGACAGAGTTCAAACAAGGTGCTCATTGTGCAAAGCCAAATATGACAATGGTGAGCGCATGGAGTTGATGTTTCCCCCTCCACTCAGAAAAATAAAAGACCGCGGCCCCTCCACCGCCGCGGCCCGTGAAGGCCTTCCAGAAAATTATGCTAGTCGCCTCCTCCATTTTAATTTTTCATATATTAATTTTTATCTCTATCCGTTATGTACAAGCCATTTACTAGGTGAAGCCGTTCAATTGGTTGTAAAGTGATGGATAGGGAATTTTAATATTTACATTTTATAAATGAAAACCTTCCAGATAAGCATAATAATCACCCCCTCCAACTTTATTTTTATATATTAATTTTTCTGTCCATCATATACAAGCCATTTACTTGGTGAAGCCGTTCAATTGGCCAAAATGAGATGAACAAAAAATTTAATGTTTTAAATGTTTACATTAACTTAAAAAGTTGGGTGGCCACATCAAGGACCGTTCGAAGGAGTAGCTAGGAACTTCCTCAGTTCCCAACTCCTCAGTCTACTAGGTCCTATATTCAAACCAAGCTGTTCGAAAGAGTAGCTCGAACCCTCATCGGGTCGGAGCGCCTCAATTTACTAAGCTTTTAGTTAATCACTGTCATCACTATCAAGGTACACGACAGGTCTTGATTGCCGTGGTCCAATGATAGTACGCATCAGTAAATACCACTGTCTAAGTTCTTTTCTTCTAAAAAATCTACAAATCAAATCATTTATTATGCTATCAGGAAGGTTTAACGATTTTAAATCCTCAACAGTTTTTACAGAATCTACAATGACAAAGGCAGCATAATTGTACAAAGGCAACACCGGCAGCGGTATCAACGCCATCGTTGTGCTTGCAAATGTGAAGAACTCGTTTGTGGCGAAACAGAGGTGTGGAGGGGGGAAGTACTTCTCCGACAGGCATACCAGTTTGCTTTAAACACTTGAGCAATGTGCGTGGTATCTTGTTTTGGTTGGGTGTTTAAATTAGAAAGAAAACAGCCACGTCGCGGAGAAGTTATTTTATACACCCCTCGACCCAATATATATGAAAAACTTTCCCCGCGACCCTTAGAACCTCCACCACTACCACCACGGAACACGGATTATGCAGAAGTTCAACTTTTTTACCAGAATCAAGTACGTATGATAATACAATATATCTATAAATATTACATAAAATAGTTTATAACTTAAACCAAAACTACGAGATTAACACAACCTAGGTTGCTTTAAAAGGGGGATACCACATGTGAGGCCGGGTGGTGGGAGGCAGCGATATACGCCTCCCCACCAACACCCTCCCCGCCGAGATATCTCCTGCCGCGCTCCTCCAGTCTTGCTACAGCTACGGTCAACAGCAGGATGTTTCTAACTTGGTTCGCATTTTGTCAGTGGTTATACGGGCCGTACAAGGAATGTAATTACGATGTATTCGAGTATTGGGAGGTAGAGAAGGAAATTAAGAGGCTGACGAAGAGACTGGAGGAGTTGGAGGAGAAGATTGAATGGTGGGATTAGGTGAGTTTTTGTTGTTTGTAGCCATAAGGCAGTGTGTCATAGTCACCATGACGTTTGCGTTTAGGTCCCGTGATTTTAAAGACTTTTGTTTCGTTCACTGTTACGATGTCTTTGTCTTTTGTCCTTCTAATTCGGAATTCATTTATTTCCAATGCTTTCGTTTCTATGGAGAGGATCATTTCTTTCAATTTTTGAAAATTAACGATAGAGGATGTTTTCATATTTAGCGTGAGTCCCTTCACTTTACACACAGGAATCAATGCCTGCTTATTAGTCGACCAGACAAGATATGCGTAGGTCTTCGGTCCCCCAGACACAAATTCAACAATAAATGAGCCAGGTCCATACTCGGTTAACTCATCAGTCATCTGTCCAAGGTAATCCCCTGTCGGAACTCTGTACAATCCACCCCTCAAGTAATAAATCACCGAGTCCGTGTCATAATACAATACCTGGCCTCCTAGGGCTTCCAAATGTTCATATAACTTGAGCCGAGCCTGGGCTGTTGTATAAGCGGCAATCACAACGTTGACGTTTCTCAAAGGATCACCCACTTCTTCAATGTACTCCCAGCTAACAACTATCACCTCTTCATTTATTATTTGAACTCTGTTAACCTGAATATCTGGGCTTGTTAACATTCTAAATAGCTCTTTTGATTCCCTCACAATAGATGCCTTAGTCTGATTCTCCCTTTGCCCAAACTTACCCCAAAAAGAATTTAGCATCAATTTTGCTAGTGATCTAAGTCCTCCATTTTTCACTATCTTTTCCTTCTCCAGTCTAACACCTTCATGCTCATAATAATCCGCTATATATTTATCTTTGTCTTCCTCAGTCACACACCAACTAGGATACCCTGAAGCTTCTTGTTTCATTTTAAGAAATTTATTAATAAAATCTGTGAACAATCCTCCTTTTTCGTAGGTGGCTACCTCATACTCCCACATTTCATACATATCTAATATGATATAGCCTACTTGTACAGCTTTACGGATCTCATCCATCGTCCACGTTCCCACAAGAGCTCTCTGTTCACATTCATGATCACACTCCTCCTGGTTTAAAGTTTCTCCACACGTTCTGCATAAGACAAACATAAGCTTGTCATTCATTTTAGCCGGGAGTACAGGGTGATAAAGGTCCCTAGGTGGCAAAATTTTACATTTTAGCAGACCCTCAACACCAAGGCCACGTGCTCTGCACTCCCTGTCGCCTACGTGAATTGTTGGATGTCCCACGGGATATTTTCCATACTTACACACATAAGGATAGAGTGAACACACATCTACATACTGGATAGTTTCATCCTCCTCACATTTATGATAGGTTTTAGCGTTCCCCGTCCTACCTCCAAAGAAAGCTTGCCTTGGGTCAAGTGGCAGACTGTTTAAAATTGGTAAATTATCCAAATGTTTAAGCTTTTGGTCTTTTTTGATTTTCCTAAATTCACATTCCCACATTTCTACAACCTCATATCCATGTAACTTTGCTATCCTAGATTTCGTTCTTTCATACCTTAGGTGAAGGCTATCAGATGGGTCCTCTTTCAAAGGAGCCTCTCGGCTATAAGGAAAACATTTAGGGCACCCATGCCAATAACATCCATGGAACTCATACACAGTTTTACCATCAAATCCATCCACTTTCATGCCTTTAACTTTTACTTCTTGGCCACGACCGGCATGTGCTATTCTAACCCCACGTTTTTCTTCCTCCCAAGACAGCCATTTTAAAGCAATAGCAGACTGATTGTCTGTAAAACGGTAACCATTTTTGGGGATAAGACCAATCGTCTTAGGTTTAAGAAAGTTTCGACGAAAAGCTAGATTGCAAGCACTAGCAATGGTTACGGCTTCAAGAAACGGATCGACATTGCATTCTTGGAGGAATATTGATCTAAATTTAAGACAGGCTTGCGCTAAAATTTCAACATCAGATAAACAATACTCTAGAATCTCTTTTTGGAAATCAAATACATAATTTTCGGCAACTCTTTCTTCATACCATTTCTCAAAATCCTTGTAGCTTTTCTCAAACATTGCCTCCGGACAGTAAAACTCCTTCGCGGGCATAGGGCCTACGTAGTTTTGATTCGCAACCGTGTTAAAAAGATGGGGGAAATACCCTTTTTTCCTCTCTGGCGGTAGGTCAAACGCTTTAGGGAGTGCAGCAAGGGCCATTGGAAAATAGCTAAGCGAATCTATAAACCTAACATTATCCATTTCCATCAAAATAATTTTAGATCCTCTCATTATAAGTTCAGGCGTAAATTTAGTCTCTTCCAATGTGTACTTTAAGATAAACTGAAAATCAAAACCCTGTCCATTGTGGGCAATTACACAAACATCTTTAAACTTTTTCCTAACTTGCATTACATACTCCATAAATTGTTTTACCGGGTCATCTTTAAAAATCCTTGTACGGTTTTTACACGCTATACAAAAGCCCGAGCCAAGACACTGTCCGCAGAACTGTTGCGATACACATAAATTAACTTTATGCAATTTTTTCTCTGGATCTGACGAAAGGTTTTCGTCTTGTCGAGTTTCAAAGTCAAAAAATATAAATAAGTAGTTTTTCCCCTTTGGTTGGCTTTCATTTGGTTTCATGTAACATTTATGATTGGGATCCATAAACTCCTCGCATATTTTACAATATACCTCTCCACACTGATGGGGCTTACATCTTTCCTTGATCATCACTAATTTACCACAATCGAGACATTTTTTTACTATCTTACATTTATCAACTTTATGAGCGATAAAACAAGCCTGGTTTTTATAATTCAAATTACATTCCGGACAAAGTATTCCCCCATGCACCTCCTTACAGGGAGGTGAAATGGTCTGGCATGTTGGACAAATGTTAGCACATCTATGTTCCCTCTTATGTTCGTAGGGAACATGGCATTCTTCACAAAAGTAATGACAAACAAAGGCAGCTGTAAGACTAGTGATGACATTGTAGTGGCCATCATGAAATAGCAAGTTAATTTTAAACTTTGCATTTTCAACACGTCCCTCAAAGTAAACATCCCTACCTTTACGATCATAATTGTACACAGTAATTTTAAAATCTGTTAACAGGTCCTGAAATTTTTCAAGTTGTATGATACCAAATCCGGCCTCAGGTATTTCAACTCTCGCCCTTCTAATAAGCTCTTGGGCCCTTACTGTCTGCCTCCTTTTTCTGTCTTGTCGAATAGCCTTGTATTCCGAATCGTTGGTTACAAACGCCATAGCTACTACCAATGCTCTAGGTAGACACAAATTATCCTCATTTTTAATTACCACAATTCCATGTCTTCCCTTACACTCCTCCTCAAAGCTGTTAAACAACCCCGGTCGTCTCCTACCACTGCCTACAGGAAGGTTGATGCGCGTACACTCAACTTGAAACGTATCTGTCGACTTGATAGATTCGCTATTACTTTGCACAATCCCTCCAAAAATCGTCCACAAAATATTTTCATCAATCTCCCCCACAGGCCGGAAGGCAACATACCCAGGCTCTTTACTTTTTAGGTTTAAACTCTGCAACGTAAATCCTAGCTGGTCATTCTCAAATGCCTGTCCTTTCATGTCATTTACTACTTTCGCAAACCCCTGACGCAACCAATCTATCTCATTAATTTCGGGTGGAGGGTTTGAGAATTTGAAAACTGTTTTACTTCCATACAATCTAAATTTCTTTACATACGTTTGATCGGTACTGATTACACTGACCGGCTCAGGGGCACTATTTACAGCAGCCTGTTCATTACCTACTACGTTCTGCTCACTCAAACTATTATTCACAATATTTTCCATATTACCTTATTTGTTAAGCAATCCACAAGTACTGCTATACCAAATATATCTAAAATAAAACTGTTTTCTGTTTCAGACTATACTGGAAATCTCGAAGAAAAAGAAATGTAAATAGAAATATTAATGAAGAAGCATGGAAGATTTTAGAATAGCCTTATTTGACTAATAAACACACTTTTTAAGATACGAAGCTGTTTCACTTACCTCTGCCGCAGCTAGAACTCAACTAACTAGTTATTTAGGTTTGTACCTTATATAATAATAGCTGAGCCGGAAAACCCAATAAACAAGTACAGACTTGTCGGTGAGTCATCGTGCAGGTGTTCAGTGCAGATGTACACTTGTAAATTTACGACCCCATATTTATCTAATATAAATTTCCGGGAAGTCAGTGTCATGCCAATTAACTTGGTTAACGACTTCCGGCGGTGGTCATGCCACCAGACGGATGTGATGTAAATTTCCAGGAAACTCTTTATCTTGAAGCTAAATAATGGCTTCCAAAGGGTCAACCTCATCAAGCAAGAACAAATGTCAGGAAGGGTGACATCACTGCTCTCTGATTGGTCAAGGGGCGGGGCCTAGCCACCATCGCTGTTCTCTGATTGGTCGGTGGGCGGGGCCTGGGAGGGGGTAGAATGAAATGCTGCTCTCTGATTGGTCGGTGGGCGGGGCCTAGGGGGAGGGGTGGGGATGAAATGCTGCTCTCTGATTGGTCGGTGGGCGGGGCCTAGGGGGAGGGGTGGGGA
This sequence comes from Neoaliturus tenellus, assembly GCA_030545055.2. Classification (NCBI taxonomy): domain Eukaryota; kingdom Metazoa; phylum Arthropoda; class Insecta; order Hemiptera; family Cicadellidae; genus Neoaliturus; species Neoaliturus tenellus. Next base: position 10,118 of record JAQYXR010001071.1, read on the forward strand.
TGAAATGCTGCGTTCTGATTGGTGGGCTATAGCGGCGGGACTTCTACTGTTGGATTACCACAAACACCTGATGGAGATTATGATATTAGTAATAAACGGTTAAAAAACATCAACGATCCCACAGATGAAAACGATGCAATAAATTTAAAAGTATTAAAAACAGAGATATCACCAACGCTGAAACTAGACAAAAACACATATAACTCGGGTAATCATAGAATTTCCAACGTTGGTAAGCCAAATCAAAACGCTGATGCAATAAACAGAGGTTATTTATCATCAGAATTGAAGAATACGTTAAAATTCAATGGAAAAACGTATAATGTTGAAAATCGACGTATATCCAATGTAGCAGACCCTGTAGATGAACAAGACAGCATAAATAGACGCTATTTACATTCTATAATACCTGAAAAGACAAAAGATGGGTTTTCTTTTTATAAATTTGTTATTAATGATATAGGTTATCCAAAAAATGAAAATGATGCTGTAAATTTAAAATACATTAAAGATCATTGTATTACACGTGATGTAGGAGTTATTGACTGTCTTGGTAATTGTTTAGCGAATGTAAAAGATGGTTTTGCACCATCAGACGGTGCAACGGTGGGTCAAATGAAGGAAACTTTAAAACAAGAAACCTCCGGTTTTGTGAAACAAAACCAAGTAGTAACACGTCAAGGAGATGTATTTGTACAAGGAAATAAAAAGTTTACTTTACTTGAAGAAAACAATTATGTTTGGGATGGTAAAGGAAAGTTATTGACAAATTTAGGTATTGGTGAAAAGCCTGGTGATGCTGTTACTTATGAACAGATAATACAATTAGAGCCAACTGGAAAAAAATGGTGGAATTGTGATAATAAACGATTAACAAATGTTGCAGACCCTGATTATGCCGATAACGCTGTAACTGTTAATTTTCTTGTTAAAGTAATAGGTAATTTATTATTTGATATGCATAATTATATTGCAGCAGGACAACATAAACCTATTGACGAAAAAATGAGAAGTACATGGATTAAACAAGAAATTCTTTATAAATATTTTTTTAATCATAACACACAAAAGTTTAGATCATCAGATTGGGGTACTTTTGATATTTAATTAAATAACACCATAAATTACATCATTTATGTGCAACCTGTCATAGAGGTAACACATGGGTTACGCTTTTCGAATATAAAAGACAATCATGGCGTTTCATTACACCAGTCCATATCCAGACACTATACGGAAAGGAGGCGGTATCACGTCCACAGCGGTTTCTCTGTTAAGTAAAGCTTTAAATCGTATTCCAGTAGGATCTATCGTAAATAGAGCAATAGACGCTTTACCATACGAATTTCATATACCGGGAGGTTATCAGTATTGCGGACCAGGAACTAAATTGAAAAAACGACTGGAAAGAGGTGATCCAGGCATAAATAAGTTAGATCAGGCTTGTAAAGAACACGATATCGCATATTCCACGTTTACCGATTCAAAAAATAGGTCAATCGCTGATAAAAAGCTAGCGAATATAGCTTGGCAACGAGTAAAGTCTAGTGACGCTAGTATTGCGGAAAAAGCAGCAGCTTTAGCGGTAACAGCAGGTATGAAGGCTAAAACAGCGGTAGGAGGTGGAAAAAGGAGGGGTAAGAATAAAAAAGGATCAAGCAAGAGAAAACATGGTGGTAATATTAGACTAAAAAGACGTTCTCTGAGGAAAAATAATAAAAAACCGACAATATGGTCAATGGTAAAAAACGGGGCTGGTCTATACCTAAGACCGTATCGTGCATATTAAATAAAAGAAATCAATTGGTTATACCACATAAAGCGTTGACTAATGTTGAATTATTTAAATATATTTCCTGTTTAAAAATACCATTTTTCCGCGGAGTATTTATGAAAGACAGTTTACCAAAGAAAATATGGAAAAATGAGACTGGAATCGTAAATTTGGATAATACTGAAGGGCCCGGCACCCATTGGGTGTGTTATAAGAAACTAAATAGTAATGTATATTATTTTGATAGTTTTGGAAATTTGCCACCACCTAAAGAACTTGAACATTACTTTAAATCTGCTAAAAACATATATTACAACTATAAAAGAGAACAACCTGATAATACTTCAATATGCGGTCATTTATGTTTGGAATTCCTAGCTAAAAGTATCAGTCACTATTGAGATGTCTTCCTATACGGTATCATTAACAGGAAAATCGTCCACTTTACGAAGTATCCTTTTTCCAGCGTTACGCTTGCAAAAAGGAAGATTTTGAGAGGCAGCACTGTTGGATTTTACAACTTACAACTCTATTCCCAATGTTACGGAAGGTAAAAATAACTTATTGCATTATTATAAAGGAAAAGATGCCAGTGGGAAGCTTACAGACTTAGAAGTTTGCACTCTACCCACAGGTTCTTATGAAATTGATCATATTAATGAATTTTTGCAAAATAAAATGGGAAAAGACAATATAACGCTAAAAGGTAATAACAATACAATGAAAGCTGAGCTTACTTCAAAATATTATATAGATTTCAGTAAGTCAGACTCAATTGGTGATTTATTAGGATTTCCCAAAGATGGAGCAATTTTAGAACCAAATAAAACACATTCCGGTAAACAAACTGTAACAATATTAAAAGTCAATAGTATAGACATAACTTGTAATATTATACAAGGAGCTTACAGAGATGGAGCAAATACTCATATAATACATACTTTTTACCCCAGTGTACCACCTGGATTTAAAATTGTTGAAAAGCCGCAAAACCTGGTATATCTACCTTTGAACACCACTTTCATTTCAGACATCGTGTTGAACGTATTGGATCAAGACGGTAACTTGATAGATTTCCGAGAAGAGCCTATTACGGTTAGATTACATTTAAAATCAACACTTTAATACAAAATCATGGGTTTAACATTTAAAAGCGAACAACCTACGGGAATCCGCATTAGTAGCTCTTCAGCTGTGGAGGAGTTAACACGCGAGAACATTCGTTTCTTAGAAAGAATTGGATTAAAAGTAACCGATAATGGATATACTGGATATAGCTCAGGGTCCAACATTCGACGAAACCCTATGGGAAAAAGAATATCACACCCACAACCCTTACACTTCATCAAAATTAAACAATAACGATGAAATTCGTATTCCCATACAAAATCAAGACATTTACACACTACCATGTGAAAGTTACTTGTATATTGAAGGAAAAGTTACTAAAAAGGACGGTACTACTACTGGTACAACAGTTCCATTTATAAATAATCCCATGGCTTTCCTGTTTGATGAAATTAGATATGAAATATCAGGTGTAACAGTTGATTCTACTAAAAAAGTAGGTATTGCAACAACTTTAAAGGGATTAACATCTATATCACCTAATGAAACCAATTTAATACAACCTGCAGGATGGGTTTTACCTGCAAAAGACACAATCACTCCAGATACAAATGGAAATTTTGATTTTCATATTCCGTTACGTTTGTTGCTTGGTTTTGCTGAAGATTATAGGAAAATAATATTAAACGTTAAACAAGAATTAGTTTTGTTGAAATCTTCAAACGATAAAGATATTATTAAAGCTCCAGACGGTACAACAAATGCAACTTTAGAATGGAAATTAACATTAGACAAAATTGTATGGAGAGTTCCACATGTAAAATTAGCTGACGAGCATAGAATGCTACTATTAAGAAAGTTAAAGGCTGATCGTGATATTGTAATTCCTTTTAGAAGTTGGGAATTTCATGAACATCCCAGCTTGCCAACTACGGATCGACACACTTGGACAGTTAAAACATCTAATTATGTGGAACGAGCCAGGTATATTTTATTTGGTTTACAAACAGGCAGAAGAGACACCATCACCAAACATGCAGGCCAATTTGATCATTGCAACTTGAAAAATATTAAAGTTTATTTAAATTCACAATTTTTTCCATACGATAATTTAAATGTGTCATTCGCTAATAAAAAGTACAGCATATTGTACGATATGTATGCAAGATTCCAAAGTTCATATTATGGTAAAACGAATGCACCTTTACTATCACCAGAAAAATACTTAGATGGTTACCCTATAGTTGTAATCGATTGTTCTAAACAAAATGAATCGGTAAAATCATCAAGTGTAGATATAAAAATAGAAATGGAATTCAACGCGCCTATACCGGCTAATACAACTGCATACTGTTTAATTCTACATGATAAAATCGTAACATACACACCTTTAACTGGAATTGTTAAAAATGTATTGTAAAAGACCGGTTTTCCTACATTCCAATGCATTCCGCGAGTATAAAAGCAGAGCGTTCAGCTCGCTCCTCATCAGTTTGTTGCCTGTTGTTGTATGGGTAGCATCTTATTCAATATGGCTTCTCCTAGTGGTACACAAGAAAATGTAGTAGATATTGAGAAGGAGATATCCGACTTTTTAGATCTTCAAGGTCAACCGGAGGGAGATGAACACAACGCTTGCGGACAACTCCACGCCAGTAATAATGTTGAGGAAAAAGGTAAAAGAAGAAAGAATGCACACAAGAGGAAAAGGGATATTGAAGATAATATTTCTCCTAACATATTAAGTGAGGTATTCTTGCGAATATTTTACCCAATCTCTTCCAGTTTGGACAAAAGTGTTTTAATCGGTGTTATGAAATCTACAGATTATTCCCCTACTGTAATTTTAACTCATGGACCCAAAATGATTTTGTTTACGGACACTGCTTGGGAATCGTTTATGAAACACTTGCATCTGCTAGAATGCTATTTAAGTAGTAACATGTTTGGAAGAAAGACAAGAGTAGGCCTTTTGGATTCAAATGTGGAAATCGATATTGTTAAACATCGTGGTGATCATCAGTTGCGGTTTAGAAACACAACAAGACTTGATAACAAGATTCAACTTAATCGAGAAGAGTTTTTTATTCTAACTTGTGCAACTGAACCAATAACGAGATACTTGAGACAACTGGTGTTTTCAAGTTCAATTATTAAAGATTATCTGGAAGACACTTTGGACAAACAACCGGACGCACCTATATTGTACGGACCTGTAGATACTTCTATATTCAATAGGGTTCCTCATGAAGTACAAATGTGGAGACAATTGGAAAAGTACGCTCAACTACATAAGAAATCAGTAAAACGTGAAAAAGAGGAAGAAGAAGGAGGAGAAGAATCAAGTGTTAGTGATGAAAATGAAAACAAGGAAAATGTAAAGATGGAAACCTAAATGACAATTAACTACACAGCAATGGTTAATTTTTAAAACAATATCAAACACTTTGTGGGGTTAGGCCTACCGGGGACGGTGCCCACGTTAAATATACACCAACGCGCCAACAACTGTACGGCCGGGTATAAAAGTCGTACCTACCGTGGTGTGGAAATCAGTTGACCTTTGGACTTCGTCATGAGCAGACGAGTGATCTTCGCAATGGACAAGGAAGAAGAACAAGTAAAGTCCAAACCTGGTATAATTGAGTTCCAAGCGTTTCGGGGTAATGATGATAGATTTATCATAAAAGAACTTGTGTTTTTCGACATCAATACAAGTGTTCCTTATTCGTTTTTATTTAAACCACCATGTTCTTATTCATCTTTAACTAGTAAAGCCGCTACTACCAACAGATGGATTTCAAAACACTTCCATCATATCGATTGGTATGATGGTTTTACAAGTTACACGGACTTGTATCACATTATGCATCACTTTTCAGACAAGTTTACCAATATTTACACAAAGGGGCTGGAAAAGAAAAGATGGATCGAAGGATTTACTCATGTTCCGGTTAATGATGTGGATTTGGATAAAAACTACAAGTATACGATGGAAAATGTTTGTATTTGTACTAAAAGTCCAGAACATGAAAAAGATAGACATTGCGCTTTAAAAAACGCCTATAAACTCGCATCTTACCTTCAAAGTGGAGAAATGGGGAGTGGTGGGGGTAACGGGGGTTATATAAGTGAGGAGCAGACCGGGACCTGGCATGAGTATTACTCGAGATTCCGAGACGACAACATCTCCCAGCAAGAAGACGAAGAAGACGATCTATAACTTGACCATGGCATCTCACCAGTTCCTGCAAACTTTGGTTGAGCAGTTCAATGCTCACTCCAAATCTACCATACTACCCGTCAAGAAGTGTTCCGAACTTAAAGACGAGAAGCACTACATTATCCACGCCATGAAGAAGATGGAGACTACAGTTGGAGAGGCCATCTGCTGCAGTCTTAGCGAGGCACCATTCACTCCGGGTGATGAGCCCAAGTTCCAAGTCTACCTGCCGAAACGGTTCGTCCATCTCCTCCAGAACGAGGATCTGCGCTCCATCCAACCCGGCTGTCTCTACCTGGTTTCCCACGGTTGCACGGGTAGCAATTCCACCGAGTTGACCATCCACATCGCCGACAAGCAGCAGTGTTAAATTTAAGTTTTACTGTTGTACATATGTTATTGTAATGTTTTATAAATAAATAAACCATAAAAGACAAAAAAAAAAGAATACAAAAAGACGAAAAATGCAACATATCAATATGTGAAGTTTGTCACATATTGATATGTTGCATTTTTTTTAAACTTCGCGGGTGACCTTGACCTTTGACCTTTGCATTTCACAGTTACCCCCACCACCACGCTACAAGTCAAACCTGCTTGAATGCAAAACACCCCCACCACTTTTTCATATACCTCCAAGTGCTGTGCCTCGTCTTCATTTCAACTCCAGCAGCCAACCGAACAACATCAGTATGTCTCTGAACGTAAGCTGTGCCAGCTATGAGGAGGTGACGATCAAAACGCAACAGGAGCTGAACGACTTGTACAAGGAGTTGCAGCTGATGGTGGCAAGAGGCTACCGTATAAACGTGCAAGTCTACGCTTGCAATATACGGAATCTTCGGCAGCCGAAGGAAGAGCCTGGACATTCCTCTTCAACGACAGCTTCCTCACCGGCGTCGATGAAGACCGAACCAGACAACTTGGATTACTTCAGCTGACTAGCGGTTGTCTTCCTTGTCCTTACAATTGTAGAATATGTTTATTTCTTCATTATATTAAAGAAGTAAAAAGAGCAAAGCCACCTATCTTGTTACTGACATATATGCTCAGTAACAAGATAGGGTTTTTTTTTTAAACACAATTTGAATGACCTTGAAACTTCCCCCTCCACTGATTCGCTACCCCCACCACTTCACTGTTGATATACATGAGACAACATAATTAGATACCTTATTCCTTCTTCAACAGCCAAACCTACAACATCAACAATGGCTAACCTACCAACAGATGAAAGATGTCCTCACGCATGCTGTGACTTCGTACACGAGTTAGAGAAGAGGATGCAAGAGAGGGCGATAAGAAGAAAGCAGATCCACTCAGAAAATATCATGATAGTAAACGGCTATCTTTTGTTGTTCGGCCTTATCATGGTTGTACTGTTCATACTGTACGGCATAGTTACATGTGTCGGCAAGGTTGCAGAAGAAAACGCTCGCCACCATCAGTTGGAAGATTTCAATGTTACTTTCTAGGTTTTCCTTTTTTAAAACTCCATTTGGATGACCTTGAACTTTCCCCCTCCACTCCTTCTTTTTTTAAAACCCAATTTAAATGACCTTGAAATTTCCCCCTCTACTTTTCGATAATGTTACAACTGACTGCAGCTCACCTCATTCCTTGCTTAGCTGCCATGGCGGAAGGAACTCTTTCTCAAGTTGACTCCACTACGGACGAAGCATTTCCCATGCGGTGGACTGTTCATTTACAGGATGCGACAGAAGTGGAAGTCTTGTATCAAAAATTACTCAATGTATTCAACGGGAACCCTGGACCTCTTGAATGTAGAATGGATTTGAATTTTGATGCAACCAGGGTCGGCACAGAACCTTCAACTTCAAGCCAGCCTCAGCAACGAGATTTTACACATTTATACACTCCAATATCACCGGAAGGTGTAACTGTCTGCGAGGCTGACTCAACTACACGTTATGTTCAGCCGAAGCCTTGGGTGTTGATTATTAACAATGTGTACAAAGTGGAATTGGTATGTAATAGATTAAAGGAGTTGATGGTACAAGATCCAGGCCTGCGCTTTCAAATAGATATACATTTCATCTGGAGAGCACCTGCGCGGGGCTCTTCGTCTGACAGCTCTCCAAGTACGACGGACGAGGAGGACGACTAGTCATCTTTTTTAAAACTCCGTTTGAATGACCTTGACCTTTCCCTCTCCACTGAGTTTATTTAATGTGCACTCTCACTGACTCTAGCATCATTTCATCGCGCACCTTCACCGCAGCAACATGGAGAGTCAACTCAACTACTGTTGCGAACAGAAATGTTTTTCATGGCCAAATGACATTGATGTGGTGGATGGCCTGGCTTGTAGAACATGTGAAGCTTTTGGTCAGTGCATGTGTAAGTGCAAGTCTTGGAAGAAGCCGAAACCGAAGTTGAAGACATTCCATGTGTACCAAATGAGAGGGCATAAGTACACTTGTTGCCCTGAACGTTGCATTGAATTCAAACTAAAACAGCTAACTGGCTGCAAATTGTGCAACAATCATTTTGCAGGTTTTTGCAAACATTATTTAGGAGCGTGTCAATACAGATCAACTTGGCATACCGAAGCACTCACTATCAATGAAATCGCTATAGACTCACAAGAGTAGTCTTTCTACTCTTTGACTTTTTAAAACTCCGTTTGAATGACCTTGAAATTTCCCCCACCACTTCCCCATATATCTAGAGTACGTAGGGCCCGGAGGTCAGTCGCTCGGTGGCTGTCGTAGGATGCACATCCGTGTTGTGCAGTCTGCTGTGCAGTTTTGATTTTAACCAGTTCAAGGTCACCACACTTGAACTCTGACGAAAATGTCAAGCTGTTAAACACAATCCTAAGCCCCAGGTTCACAGTCAACCTCAAGGTCATCCCACTTTAACATGTAAATTTAAGGTAGCACCAAAACGGTGCTACCTGGCTTGACATTTTCAAGTTTCCCGAGGTCATCGCAGTTTCCCCCACCACTTCCCATATACCTAGAGTGCACGGGGCTGGACAGTCAGTCGCTCGGTGTCTGTCGTAGGGTGCGCATCGCGGTTACAGTAATGATGAAACGCGGGAGTTGTATCGGTTCAAGGTCACTCGAGCGGTGTCACATGACGGTTTAGGCAGAGTCACGTTGCAAACTTTGAGTTTCCTCGGCACTTTTGCTGTTTCTCGTCTAATTTCGCTCCAAGTCGTCAAGGTCATTGAAACCTGACTGAAACTCGGAGCGTAGTGCGAGAAACAGCAAAAGTGCCTAAAAATTTTAGGTTTCAGCGTGACCTTGACCTTTGTGACATCGATGACATCATCTTGGTGACGTAAGGGGTGATGACGTCATCGCCACGTCATTTCTGCAACGTCATGGGTGTGACGTCACAGAATGACGTAATTGGTGATGACGTCATCGATTGCGTCATCGATGACGTCATCGATGACGTCATCGGTGGGGTCATTGACCTCGATGACGTCATCGCTCAGGTGACCTTGAACTGAGCCAGCTCCCGCGTTTCTCCACTACTAACACTATTCAGTTTTATAATTGTTCTTTATTTAAATCTTTGCGTTTTCTTGACATGTATAGTGCAGGGATAGAAATGTTTAATTTCAATCTTAATTTGTTGATAAATCAATTGAATAGAGTATTTTTATGTTAGGTTCGTTTGTTATATGATTGTTTAGTTATAGGTAGTTGTAAGTAAAACAGTTAGCTGCAAGGAAAATAGTAACCACATTGTTCTTACTATTATTTTTTTAAATAATTTTTTTCTGTTTACTTTAAGCTCGTACATTAAATTTGTTATTTTAGTTGATGCTAATTAATAATATATATTTTTGCATTTATGTTATACATTGTACTTATATTTAATTAATTCTTAAAATAATGATGTTTTTTCTTAATAGCTGTTTTGGAATTTCCTGTTGCTTTTGTAAAAAAATTTCTGAATAAATAAATAAATAGTTTTTAAAGGAATTTGTTTTATAATTATGGTTTTTTGTGTAATATTCAAAGACCTCCACAAAAATAAAAAATCAACTTTATGTATTTTGAAATGTAAAGAATCGTGACTATTATTATACGTTGTTGATATTTGATTTGGTTGTGTAACATTTATCACAACAAAGAACTTTTACAGATCAATAACAAACATAATATCTCTTAAAATCACCACAAAAGCAACAGTTGCTCCAGTTTTCATCTGATGAAGTAAAAATCCTCATCATTTATGAAAAAGGACCGCCTCGACTCTCTAAATGGAACTTGTACCTAAACATTATACAAGTAATTTAAAATGTATATATTTGTTTTTAAAATAACTATTATGTTAGTTGTACTCCTCCTTCCCCACTGTAGTTTATAGTAATACAAATACCAACAAAGTAATTTTATACATTAGGTTGACCGAATACTGTTACGTTCCAAAATTAAGTCTGCATTTTGATTCGTATTAAAACAGTTTTATAATCTTAGTTATGAAAACAAAAACTTTGAAATAGAGTATTAAAATTAAATCTAAACCAATCTTGGAAATCATAGATTGTCCAATTTAAAAACTATAGTTGTAGTTAGTATCAGTGGGAACAAAAATCCATTAACCAAATATTTATATATTATTTTAGTACAAACTACAATGAAAAATCCATAGTTTACTATTTAAATTGGAACACCAAAGTATCACTACATATTAATAGCTCAAAAATGTTTCACAATAATGAAAACTTTTAATAACCGAAATTTCCTAATGTTATTTTTAATTGAATAATTTAAGTAAACTTTTAAACAATATTACGAAAATACATACATATTAGTTTTACTTAATACTTAATATCGCAGAAAGGAATATTTATCAACTACAACAGTGGAATAAAAAAAAATAATAAAAAAAAAACTTTAAGCAGTTGAAAACAATTTCTAATTTAATTTATATTGTAGATTTAACCCTCCACTAGCAAAAATGTGTTCTCAGTAAGTATCAGTAAGTACATAATAAAACTATTTTACTTACATAATCATTAAGGTGCAGATTTACCTGAAACAAATATTGAAAGTCAATTCAAGTCTTAAAACTGAAAACGACCAATTGTTTTCGTAGTATTCGGTTCCCTTATAAGGGAAATACTTAATGGACAATCTATACAATCTTATTTTAAACTAGTGGCTAGTAGGGACAAAAGCCCCTAAAAAATCATAAAATTAAAATAATTTACACCTTAACCTCTAATAATAATAATAATAAGGAACCTCTAACAGACTCTGCCTCAGTGGCCCTAGATTTTCCCAATCAATATATTACCAGAGCACTGATTATATTCAAGCAATATCGTTTGCATAGAATATCCGCCTCTAAAGAACTCCTTACAATATTGAGACACCCCTCATGAATAAATACTTACTTTTTTCTATTGTTAAAACCTATATCGATTTAAAAAATACATTTTCATCTATAAGGTGCTCAAACTTTTTAAGAAGTGGTAGTTCTTTACCGAATATAAATAGATATAGAAGTAGACTCATAAATGCTGTAAATATTCAAGTACCAAATCCTAATAATTTTTTTTTTACCAAACACTTTTTATTTTTATCACCACGACTATATACCCAAATACCTAATGAAATATAGGATTCAATAAATTCAGCAGTTTTTAATAATAAAAACTTCTCAAATGGTTTTTTGAATATGATAACATAGATTTACTGAAAATTGAAACATAATTTGTCAGTAGTTCTTTTATGTTTTTCGTGAAGAAAGTTTTTTTCTGTATTTCTTCATACAATTAATTTAATAATACAAATAAGGAGATATTCATTTCTTTTTTAAATCTGGTTTTATTTAAGAATTGATAGGGAAAAGAGAAGTGAGAAATTTGTAAACACAACTAACTGTCTATCAGTGTGCTGATTAGTTTTACTTTCTCCCCCTATACCATAGTATATGGAGAAAGTATTGTTTTCGTCAAAATTTTCGAATTTGAGTTGTTGGTGGATTTATCCATTTTGGTTCCCCCTGAGTCCAAAAAAGTGGTTTTCGGAGTGATGTCTGTGTGTGTGTGTGTGTGTGTGTCTGGATGTATACAGAGCTAGAGAATGCCCCAATGGTCCGATTTTGGTGAAATTTGGTACGTAGGTCCAAAACCACGATAATTCCAGGCGTTTTTTTCATTTTTTTGAATTTTTGATTTTTAAGGGTAGTTTACCCCCAAAAACCCTCAAAAAACGTGAAAAATCAAAATTTCTCAAAAACGGCTCTAACGATTTTGATTAAACTTTTGTGGTTTATTAAGAATAAAATGCTGAATAAAATGACACCACCCGCATTTCCGAGAAAATGCGCGTTCAAAAGTTATAGAGTAAAAAGTGTTTCAAAAATCAATTTTTTGGATTTTCAAAAAAGCTGTTATTTTGAAATAAATTTTACTCATGACCATTAAATCAAGCTCAAAAAACTAAATAATCCAGTACTTTAAATTATTGCTCTATGTCAAGTGGTTGCGGAGAAAATTCAATTTTCCGTTTAGCGGTAAACGCAGTACGTTGTTAAAAGTCACAGACGCGCGTAGGGTCAATCTCGTGCTGCTCAGCTGTTAGCTATCTGATTTAGCCATCAAGACATTAATGTTTTGAGGCTTTTAACACCTTTTTTATATTGTTGGGAGAAAGTATGTGTCAGTTAACTGATACCGTTTATTTATTAACGAAACTGCTAAGGAACCTCTAACAGACTTTGCCTCAGAGGCCCTAGATTTTTCCAAACAATATAATATTTTCAGTGAGTTTTTATACTATATAAAGATTATATTTTTGTACTATTCTTAAATAGATGGACGTACAAAAAGTTTATTAATTTCCTATATTTCCTGTAGACGATATGATGTGTTTTTCTTTCTTTCTCAAGATTTTCAGAAAATGTTTTGTTTTGTAAATGTTGTAAATATGTTTCTGGAAATAATATTATTATTATTATTAAAAATAGATTTTTAAAGAAATCATAGACCTTGAGCTAAGACAAAAATTAACATAATGTAGAAAAGTGGCAATGAGAAAAAACGTGACTGATGCTCAACACTAATTTCAGGATTGATACACGTTCAATAGTGTTTGTTCATCATAGGCCTATGATTAGCTTTTTTCATCATTTTATGACCTTGAATGACCTTGAAACTTCCCCCTCCACTGATTCGCTACCCCCACCACTTCACTGTTGATATACATGAGACAACATAATTAGATACCTTATTCCTTCTTCAACAGCCAAACCTACAACATCAACAATGGCTAACCTACCAACAGATGAAAGATGTCCTCACGCATGCTGTGACTTCGTACACGAGTTAGAGAAGAGGATGCAAGAGAGGGCGATAAGAAGAAAGCAGATCCACTCAGAAAATATCATGATAGTAAACGGCTATCTTTTGTTGTTCGGCCTTATCATGGTTGTACTGTTCATACTGTACGGCATAGTTACATGTGTCGGCAAGGTTGCAGAAGAAAACGCTCGCCACCATCAGTTGGAAGATTTCAATGTTACTTTCTAGGTTTTCCTTTTTTAAAACTCCATTTGGATGACCTTGAACTTTCCCCCTCCACTCCTTCTTTTTTTAAAACCCAATTTAAATGACCTTGAAATTTCCCCCTCTACTTTTCGATAATGTTACAACTGACTGCAGCTCACCTCATTCCTTGCTTAGCTGCCATGGCGGAAGGAACTCTTTCTCAAGTTGACTCCACTACGGACGAAGCATTTCCCATGCGGTGGACTGTTCATTTACAGGATGCGACAGAAGTGGAAGTCTTGTATCAAAAATTACTCAATGTATTCAACGGGAACCCTGGACCTCTTGAATGTAGAATGGATTTGAATTTTGATGCAACCAGGGTCGGCACAGAACCTTCAACTTCAAGCCAGCCTCAGCAACGAGATTTTACACATTTATACACTCCAATATCACCGGAAGGTGTAACTGTCTGCGAGGCTGACTCAACTACACGTTATGTTCAGCCGAAGCCTTGGGTGTTGATTATTAACAATGTGTACAAAGTGGAATTGGTATGTAATAGATTAAAGGAGTTGATGGTACAAGATCCAGGCCTGCGCTTTCAAATAGATATACATTTCATCTGGAGAGCACCTGCGCGGGGCTCTTCGTCTGACAGCTCTCCAAGTACGACGGACGAGGAGGACGACTAGTCATCTTTTTTAAAACTCCGTTTGAATGACCTTGACCTTTCCCCCTCCACTGAGTTTATTTAAGGTGCACTCTCACTGACTCTAGCATCATTTCATCGCGCACCTTCACCACAGCAACATGGAGAGTCAACTCAACTACTGTTGCGAACAGAAATGTTTTTCATGGCCAAATGACATTGATGTGGTGGATGGCCTGGCTTGTAGAACATGTGAAGCTTTTGGTCAGTGCATGTGTAAGTGCAAGTCTTGGAAGAAGCCGAAACCGAAGTTGAAGACATTCCATGTGTACCAAATGAGAGGGCATAAGTACACTTGTTGCCCTGAACGTTGCATTGAATTCAAACTAAAACAGCTAACTGGCTGCAAATTGTGCAACAATCATTTTGCAGGTTTTTGCAAACATTATTTAGGAGCGTGTCAATACAGATCAACTTGGCATACCGAAGCACTCACTATCAATGAAATCGCTATAGACTCACAAGAGTAGTCTTTCTACTCTTTGACTTTTTAAAACTCCGTTTGAATGACCTTGAAATTTCCCCCACCACTTCCCCATATATCTAGAGTACGCAGGGCCCGGAGGTCAGTCGCTCGGTGGCTGTCGTAGGATGCACATCCGTGTTGTGCAGTCTGCTGTGCAGTTTTGATTTTAACCAGTTCAAGGTCACCACACTTGAACTCTGACGAAAATGTCAAGCTGTTAAACACAATCCTAAGCCCCAGGTTCACAGTCAACCTCAAGGTCATCCCACTTTAACATGTAAATTTAAGGTAGCACCAAAACGGTGCTACCTGGCTTGACATTTTCAAGTTTCCCGAGGTCATCGCAGTTTCCCCCACCACTTCCCATATACCTAGAGTGCACGGGGCTGGACAGTCAGTCGCTCGGTGTCTGTCGTAGGGTGCGCATCGCGGTTACAGTAATGATGAAACGCGGGAGTTGTATCGGTTCAAGGTCACTCGAGCGGTGTCACATGACGGTTTAGGCAGAGTCACGTTGCAAACTTTGAGTTTCCTCGGCACTTTTGCTGTTTCTCGTCTAATTTCGCTCCAAGTCGTCAAGGTCATTGAAACCTGACTGAAACTCGGAGCGTAGTGCGAGAAACAGCAAAAGTGCCTAAAAATTTTAGGTTTCAGCGTGACCTTGACCTTTGTGACATCGATGACATCATCTTGGTGACGTAAGGGGTGATGACGTCATCGCCACGTCATTTCTGCAACGTCATGGGTGTGACGTCACAGAATGACGTAATTGGTGATGACGTCATCGATTGCGTCATCGATGACGTCATCGATGACGTCATCGGTGGGGTCATTGACCTCGATGACGTCATCGCTCAGGTGACCTTGAACTGAGCCAGCTCCCGCGTTTCTCCACTACTAACACTATTCAGTTTTATAATTGTTCTTTATTTAAATCTTTGCGTTTTCTTGACATGTATAGTGCAGGGATAGAAATGTTTAATTTCAATCTTAATTTGTTGATAAATCAATTGAATAGAGTATTTTTATGTTAGGTTCGTTTGTTATATGATTGTTTAGTTATAGGTAGTTGTAAGTAAAACAGTTAGCTGCAAGGAAAATAGTAACCACATTGTTCTTACTATTATTTTTTTAAATAATTTTTTTCTGTTTACTTTAAGCTCGTACATTAAATTTGTTATTTTAGTTGATGCTAATTAATAATATATATTTTTGCATTTATGTTATACATTGTACTTATATTTAATTAATTCTTAAAATAATGATGTTTTTTCTTAATAGCTGTTTTGGAATTTCCTGTTGCTTTTGTAAAAAAATTTCTGAATAAATAAATAAATAGTTTTTAAAGGAATTTGTTTTATAATTATGGTTTTTTGTGTAATATTCAAAGACCTCCACAAAAATAAAAAATCAACTTTATGTATTTTGAAATGTAAAGAATCGTGACTATTATTATACGTTGTTGATATTTGATTTGGTTGTGTAACATTTATCACAACAAAGAACTTTTACAGATCAATAACAAACATAATATCTCTTAAAATCACCACAAAAGCAACAGTTGCTCCAGTTTTCATCTGATGAAGTAAAAATCCTCATCATTTATGAAAAAGGACCGCCTCGACTCTCTAAATGGAACTTGTACCTAAACATTATACAAGTAATTTAAAATGTATATATTTGTTTTTAAAATAACTATTATGTTAGTTGTACTCCTCCTTCCCCACTGTAGTTTATAGTAATACAAATACCAACAAAGTAATTTTATACATTAGGTTGACCGAATACTGTTACGTTCCAAAATTAAGTCTGCATTTTGATTCGTATTAAAACAGTTTTATAATCTTAGTTATGAAAACAAAAACTTTGAAATAGAGTATTAAAATTAAATCTAAACCAATCTTGGAAATCATAGATTGTCCAATTTAAAAACTATAGTTGTAGTTAGTATCAGTGGGAACAAAAATCCATTAACCAAATATTTATATATTATTTTAGTACAAACTACAATGAAAAATCCATAGTTTACTATTTAAATTGGAACACCAAAGTATCACTACATATTAATAGCTCAAAAATGTTTCACAATAATGAAAACTTTTAATAACCGAAATTTCCTAATGTTATTTTTAATTGAATAATTTAAGTAAACTTTTAAACAATATTACGAAAATCATACATATTAGTTTTACTTAATACTTAATATCGCAGAAAGGAATATTTATCAACTACAACAGTGGAATAAAAAAAAATAATAAAAAAAAAACTTTAAGCAGTTGAAAACAATTTCTAATTTAATTTATATTGTAGATTTAACCCTCCACTAGCAAAAATGTGTTCTCAGTAAGTATCAGTAAGTACATAATAAAACTATTTTACTTACATAATCATTAAGGTGCAGATTTACCTGAAACAAATATTGAAAGTCAATTCAAGTCTTAAAACTGAAAACGACCAATTGTTTTCGTAGTATTCGGTTCCCTTATAAGGGAAATACTTAATGGACAATCTATACAATCTTATTTTAAACTAGTGGCTAGTAGGGACAAAAGCCCCTAAAAAATCATAAAATTAAAATAATTTACACCTTAACCTCTAATAATAATAATAATAAGGAACCTCTAACAGACTCTGCCTCAGTGGCCCTAGATTTTCCCAATCAATATATTACCAGAGCACTGATTATATTCAAGCAATATCGTTTGCATAGAATATCCGCCTCTAAAGAACTCCTTACAATATTGAGACACCCCTCATGAATAAATACTTACTTTTTTCTATTGTTAAAACCTATATCGATTTAAAAAATACATTTTCATCTATAAGGTGCTCAAACTTTTTAAGAAGTGGTAGTTCTTTACCGAATATAAATAGATATAGAAGTAGACTCATAAATGCTGTAAATATTCAAGTACCAAATCCTAATAATTTTTTTTTTACCAAACACTTTTTATTTTTATCACCACGACTATATACCCAAATACCTAATGAAATATAGGATTCAATAAATTCAGCAGTTTTTAATAATAAAAACTTCTCAAATGGTTTTTTGAATATGATAACATAGATTTACTGAAAATTGAAACATAATTTGTCAGTAGTTCTTTTATGTTTTTCGTGAAGAAAGTTTTTTTCTGTATTTCTTCATACAATTAATTTAATAATACAAATAAGGAGATATTCATTTCTTTTTTAAATCTGGTTTTATTTAAGAATTGATAGGGAAAAGAGAAGTGAGAAATTTGTAAACACAACTAACTGTCTATCAGTGTGCTGATTAGTTTTTATTAACGAAACTGCTAAGGAACCTCTAACAGACTTTGCCTCAGAGGCCCTAGATTTTTCCAAACAATATAATATTTTCAGTGAGTTTTTATACTATATAAAGATTATATTTTTGTACTATTCTTAAATAGATGGACGTACAAAAAGTTTATTAATTTCCTATATTTCCTGTAGACGATATGATGTGTTTTTCTTTCTTTCTCAAGATTTTCAGAAAATGTTTTGTTTTGTAAATGTTGTAAATATGTTTCTGGAAATAATATTATTATTATTATTAAAAATAGATTTTTAAAGAAATCATAGACCTTGAGCTAAGACAAAAATTAACATAATGTAGAAAAGTGGCAATGAGAAAAAACGTGACTGATGCTCAACACTAATTTCAGGATTGATACACGTTCAATAGTGTTTGTTCATCATAGGCCTATGATTAGCTTTTTTCATCATTTTATGACCTTGAATGACCTTGAAACTTCCCCCTCCACTGATTCGCTACCCCCACCACTTCACTGTTGATATACATGAGACAACATAATTAGATACCTTATTCCTTCTTCAACAGCCAAACCTACAACATCAACAATGGCTAACCTACCAACAGATGAAAGATGTCCTCACGCATGCTGTGACTTCGTACACGAGTTAGAGAAGAGGATGCAAGAGAGGGCGATAAGAAGAAAGCAGATCCACTCAGAAAATATCATGATAGTAAACGGCTATCTTTTGTTGTTCGGCCTTATCATGGTTGTACTGTTCATACTGTACGGCATAGTTACATGTGTCGGCAAGGTTGCAGAAGAAAACGCTCGCCACCATCAGTTGGAAGATTTCAATGTTACTTTCTAGGTTTTCCTTTTTTAAAACTCCATTTGGATGACCTTGAACTTTCCCCCTCCACTCCTTCTTTTTTTAAAACCCAATTTAAATGACCTTGAAATTTCCCCCTCTACTTTTCGATAATGTTACAACTGACTGCAGCTCACCTCATTCCTTGCTTAGCTGCCATGGCGGAAGGAACTCTTTCTCAAGTTGACTCCACTACGGACGAAGCATTTCCCATGCGGTGGACTGTTCATTTACAGGATGCGACAGAAGTGGAAGTCTTGTATCAAAAATTACTCAATGTATTCAACGGGAACCCTGGACCTCTTGAATGTAGAATGGATTTGAATTTTGATGCAACCAGGGTCGGCACAGAACCTTCAACTTCAAGCCAGCCTCAGCAACGAGATTTTACACATTTATACACTCCAATATCACCGGAAGGTGTAACTGTCTGCGAGGCTGACTCAACTACACGTTATGTTCAGCCGAAGCCGTGGGTGTTGATTATTAACAATGTGTACAAAGTGGAATTGGTATGTAATAGATTAAAGGAGTTGATGGTACAAGATCCAGGCCTGCGCTTTCAAATAGATATACATTTCATCTGGAGAGCACCTGCGCGGGGCTCTTCGTCTGACAGCTCTCCAAGTACGACGGACGAGGAGGACGACTAGTCATCTTTTTTAAAACTCCGTTTGAATGACCTTGACCTTTCCCTCTCCACTGAGTTTATTTAATGTGCACTCTCACTGACTCTAGCATCATTTCATCGCGCACCTTCACCGCAGCAACATGGAGAGTCAACTCAACTACTGTTGCGAACAGAAATGTTTTTCATGGCCAAATGACATTGATGTGGTGGATGGCCTGGCTTGTAGAACATGTGAAGCTTTTGGTCAGTGCATGTGTAAGTGCAAGTCTTGGAAGAAGCCGAAACCGAAGTTGAAGACATTCCATGTGTACCAAATGAGAGGGCATAAGTACACTTGTTGCCCTGAACGTTGCATTGAATTCAAACTAAAACAGCTAACTGGCTGCAAATTGTGCAACAATCATTTTGCAGGTTTTTGCAAACATTATTTAGGAGCGTGTCAATACAGATCAACTTGGCATACCGAAGCACTCACTATGAATGAAATCGCTATAGACTCACAAGAGTAGTCTTTCTACTCTTTGACTTTTTAAAACTCCGTTTGAATGACCTTGAAATTTCCCCCACCACTTCCCCATATATCTAGAGTACGCAGGGCCCGGAGGTCAGTCGCTCGGTGGCTGTCGTAGGATGCACATCCGTGTTGTGCAGTCTGCTGTGCAGTTTTGATTTTAACCAGTTCAAGGTCACCACACTTGAACTCTGACGAAAATGTCAAGCTGTTAAACACAATCCTAAGCCCCAGGTTCACAGTCAACCTCAAGGTCATCCCACTTTAACATGTAAATTTAAGGTAGCACCAAAACGGTGCTACCTGGCTTGACATTTTCAAGTTTCCCGAGGTCATCGCAGTTTCCCCCACCACTTCCCATATACCTAGAGTGCACGGGGCTGGACAGTCAGTCGCTCGGTGTCTGTCGTAGGGTGCGCATCGCGGTTACAGTAATGATGAAACGCGGGAGTTGTATCGGTTCAAGGTCACTCGAGCGGTGTCACATGACGGTTTAGGCAGAGTCACGTTGCAAACTTTGAGTTTCCTCGGCACTTTTGCTGTTTCTCGTCTAATTTCGCTCCAAGTCGTCAAGGTCATTGAAACCTGACTGAAACTCGGAGCGTAGTGCGAGAAACAGCAAAAGTGCCTAAAAATTTTAGGTTTCAGCGTGACCTTGACCTTTGTGACATCGATGACATCATCTTGGTGACGTAAGGGGTGATGACGTCATCGCCACGTCATTTCTGCAACGTCATGGGTGTGACGTCACAGAATGACGTAATTGGTGATGACGTCATCGATTGCGTCATCGATGACGTCATCGATGACGTCATCGGTGGGGTCATTGACCTCGATGACGTCATCGCTCAGGTGACCTTGAACTGAGCCAGCTCCCGCGTTTCTCCACTACTAACACTATTCAGTTTTATAATTGTTCTTTATTTAAATCTTTGCGTTTTCTTGACATGTATAGTGCAGGGATAGAAATGTTTAATTTCAATCTTAATTTGTTGATAAATCAATTGAATAGAGTATTTTTATGTTAGGTTCGTTTGTTATATGATTGTTTAGTTATAGGTAGTTGTAAGTAAAACAGTTAGCTGCAAGGAAAATAGTAACCACATTGTTCTTACTATTATTTTTTTAAATAATTTTTTTCTGTTTACTTTAAGCTCGTACATTAAATTTGTTATTTTAGTTGATGCTAATTAATAATATATATTTTTGCATTTATGTTATACATTGTACTTATATTTAATTAATTCTTAAAATCATGATGTTTTTTCTTAATAGCTGTTTTGGAATTTCCTGTTGCTTTTGTAAAAAAATTTCTGAATAAATAAATAAATAGTTTTTAAAGGAATTTGTTTTATAATTATGGTTTTTTGTGTAATATTCAAAGACCTCCACAAAAATAAAAAATCAACTTTATGTATTTTGAAATGTAAAGAATCGTGACTATTATTATACGTTGTTGATATTTGATTTGGTTGTGTAACATTTATCACAACAAAGAACTTTTACAGATCAATAACAAACATAATATCTCTTAAAATCACCACAAAAGCAACAGTTGCTCCAGTTTTCATCTGATGAAGTAAAAATCCTCATCATTTATGAAAAAGGACCGCCTCGACTCTCTAAATGGAACTTGTACCTAAACATTATACAAGTAATTTAAAATGTATATATTTGTTTTTAAAATAACTATTATGTTAGTTGTACTCCTCCTTCCCCACTGTAGTTTATAGTAATACAAATACCAACAAAGTAATTTTATACATTTGGTTGACCGAATACTGTTACGTTCCAAAATTAAGTCTGCATTTTGATTCGTATTAAAACAGTTTTATAATCTTAGTTATGAAAACAAAAACTTTGAAATAGAGTATTAAAATTAAATCTAAACCAATCTTGGAAATCATAGATTGTCCAATTTAAAAACTATAGTTGTAGTTAGTATCAGTGGGAACAAAAATCCATTAACCAAATATTTATATATTATTGTAGTACAAACTACAATGAAAAATCCATAGTTTACTATTTAAATTGGAACACCAAAGTATCACTACATATTAATAGCTCAAAAATGTTTCACAATAATGAAAACTTTTAATAACCGAAATTTCCTAATGTTATTTTTAATTGAATAATTTAAGTAAACTTTTAAACAATATTACGAAAATACATACATATTAGTTTTACTTAATACTTAATATCGCAGAAAGGAATATTTATCAACTACAACAGTGGAATAAAAAAAAAAAATAATAAAAAAAAACTTTAAGCAGTTGAAAACAATTTCTAATTTAATTTATATTGTAGATTTAACCCTCCACTAGCAAAAATGTGTTCTCAGTAAGTATCAGTAAGTACATAATAAAACTATTTTACTTACATAATCATTAAGGTGCAGATTTACCTGAAACAAATATTGAAAGTCAATTCAAGTCTTAAAACTGAAAACGACCAATTGTTTTCGTAGTATTCGGTTCCCTTATAAGGGAAATACTTAATGGACAATCTATACAATCTTATTTTAAACTAGTGGCTAGTAGGGACAAAAGCCCCTAAAAAATCATAAAATTAAAATAATTTACACCTTAACCTCTAATAATAATAATAATAAGGAACCTCTAACAGACTCTGCCTCAGTGGCCCTAGATTTTCCCAATCAATATATTACCAGAGCACTGATTATATTCAAGCAATATCGTTTGCATAGAATATCCGCCTCTAAAGAACTCCTTACAATATTGAGACACCCCTCATGAATAAATACTTACTTTTTTTCTATTGTTAAAACCTATATCGATTTAAAAAATACATTTTCATCTATAAGGTGCTCAAACTTTTTAAGAAGTGGTAGTTCTTTACCGAATATAAATAGATATAGAAGTAGACTCATAAATGCTGTAAATATTCAAGTACCAAATCCTAATAATTTTTTTTTTACCAAACACTTTTTATTTTTATCACCACGACTATATACCCAAATACCTAATGAAATATAGGATTCAATAAATTCAGCAGTTTTTAATAATAAAAACTTCTCAAATGGTTTTTTGAATATGATAACATAGATTTACTGAAAATTGAAACATAATTTGTCAGTAGTTCTTTTATGTTTTTCGTGAAGAAAGTTTTTTTCTGTATTTCTTCATACAATTAATTTAATAATACAAATAAGGAGATATTCATTTCTTTTTTAAATCTGGTTTTATTTAAGAATTGATAGGGAAAAGAGAAGTGAGAAATTTGTAAACACAACTAACTGTCTATCAGTGTGCTGATTAGTTTTTATTAACGAAACTGCTAAGGAACCTCTAACAGACTTTGCCTCAGAGGCCCTAGATTTTTCCAAACAATATAATATTTTCAGTGAGTTTTTATACTATATAAAGATTATATTTTTGTACTATTCTTAAATAGATGGACGTACAAAAAGTTTATTAATTTCCTATATTTCCTGTAGACGATATGATGTGTTTTTCTTTCTTTCTCAAGATTTTCAGAAAATGTTTTGTTTTGTAAATGTTGTAAATATGTTTCTGGAAATAATATTATTATTATTATTAAAAATAGATTTTTAAAGAAATCATAGACCTTGAGCTAAGACAAAAATTAACATAATGTAGAAAAGTGGCAATGAGAAAAAACGTGACTGATGCTCAACACTAATTTCAGGATTGATACACGTTCAATAGTGTTTGTTCATCATAGGCCTATGATTAGCTTTTTTCATCATTTTATGACCTTGAATGACCTTGAAACTTCCCCCTCCACTGATTCGCTACCCCCACCACTTCACTGTTGATATACATGAGACAACATAATTAGATACCTTATTCCTTCTTCAACAGCCAAACCTACAACATCAACAATGGCTAACCTACCAACAGATGAAAGATGTCCTCACGCATGCTGTGACTTCGTACACGAGTTAGAGAAGAGGATGCAAGAGAGGGCGATAAGAAGAAAGCAGATCCACTCAGAAAATATCATGATAGTAAACGGCTATCTTTTGTTGTTCGGCCTTATCATGGTTGTACTGTTCATACTGTACGGCATAGTTACATGTGTCGGCAAGGTTGCAGAAGA
This sequence comes from Neoaliturus tenellus, assembly GCA_030545055.2. Lineage (NCBI taxonomy): Eukaryota > Metazoa > Arthropoda > Insecta > Hemiptera > Cicadellidae > Neoaliturus > Neoaliturus tenellus. Next base: position 34,197 of record JAQYXR010001071.1, read on the forward strand.
AAACGCTCGCCACCATCAGTTGGAAGATTTCAATGTTACTTTCTAGGTTTTCCTTTTTTAAAACTCCATTTGGATGACCTTGAACTTTCCCCCTCCACTCCTTCTTTTTTTAAAACCCAATTTAAATGACCTTGAAATTTCCCCCTCTACTTTTCGATAATGTTACAACTGACTGCAGCTCACCTCATTCCTTGCTTAGCTGCCATGGCGGAAGGAACTCTTTCTCAAGTTGACTCCACTACGGACGAAGCATTTCCCATGCGGTGGACTGTTCATTTACAGGATGCGACAGAAGTGGAAGTCTTGTATCAAAAATTACTCAATGTATTCAACGGGAACCCTGGACCTCTTGAATGTAGAATGGATTTGAATTTTGATGCAACCAGGGTCGGCACAGAACCTTCAACTTCAAGCCAGCCTCAGCAACGAGATTTTACACATTTATACACTCCAATATCACCGGAAGGTGTAACTGTCTGCGAGGCTGACTCAACTACACGTTATGTTCAGCCGAAGCCTTGGGTGTTGATTATTAACAATGTGTACAAAGTGGAATTGGTATGTAATAGATTAAAGGAGTTGATGGTACAAGATCCAGGCCTGCGCTTTCAAATAGATATACATTTCATCTGGAGAGCACCTGCGCGGGGCTCTTCGTCTGACAGCTCTCCAAGTACGACGGACGAGGAGGACGACTAGTCATCTTTTTTAAAACTCCGTTTGAATGACCTTGACCTTTCCCCCTCCACTGAGTTTATTTAAGGTGCACTCTCACTGACTCTAGCATCATTTCATCGCGCACCTTCACCACAGCAACATGGAGAGTCAACTCAACTACTGTTGCGAACAGAAATGTTTTTCATGGCCAAATGACATTGATGTGGTGGATGGCCTGGCTTGTAGAACATGTGAAGCTTTTGGTCAGTGCATGTGTAAGTGCAAGTCTTGGAAGAAGCCGAAACCGAAGTTGAAGACATTCCATGTGTACCAAATGAGAGGGCATAAGTACACTTGTTGCCCTGAACGTTGCATTGAATTCAAACTAAAACAGCTAACTGGCTGCAAATTGTGCAACAATCATTTTGCAGGTTTTTGCAAACATTATTTAGGAGCGTGTCAATACAGATCAACTTGGCATACCGAAGCACTCACTATCAATGAAATCGCTATAGACTCACAAGAGTAGTCTTTCTACTCTTTGACTTTTTAAAACTCCGTTTGAATGACCTTGAAATTTCCCCCACCACTTCCCCATATATCTAGAGTACGCAGGGCCCGGAGGTCAGTCGCTCGGTGGCTGTCGTAGGATGCACATCCGTGTTGTGCAGTCTGCTGTGCAGTTTTGATTTTAACCAGTTCAAGGTCACCACACTTGAACTCTGACGAAAATGTCAAGCTGTTAAACACAATCCTAAGCCCCAGGTTCACAGTCAACCTCAAGGTCATCCCACTTTAACATGTAAATTTAAGGTAGCACCAAAACGGTGCTACCTGGCTTGACATTTTCAAGTTTCCCGAGGTCATCGCAGTTTCCCCCACCACTTCCCATATACCTAGAGTGCACGGGGCTGGACAGTCAGTCGCTCGGTGTCTGTCGTAGGGTGCGCATCGCGGTTACAGTAATGATGAAACGCGGGAGTTGTATCGGTTCAAGGTCACTCGAGCGGTGTCACATGACGGTTTAGGCAGAGTCACGTTGCAAACTTTGAGTTTCCTCGGCACTTTTGCTGTTTCTCGTCTAATTTCGCTCCAAGTCGTCAAGGTCATTGAAACCTGACTGAAACTCGGAGCGTAGTGCGAGAAACAGCAAAAGTGCCTAAAAATTTTAGGTTTCAGCGTGACCTTGACCTTTGTGACATCGATGACATCATCTTGGTGACGTAAGGGGTGATGACGTCATCGCCACGTCATTTCTGCAACGTCATGGGTGTGACGTCACAGAATGACGTAATTGGTGATGACGTCATCGATTGCGTCATCGATGACGTCATCGATGACGTCATCGGTGGGGTCATTGACCTCGATGACGTCATCGCTCAGGTGACCTTGAACTGAGCCAGCTCCCGCGTTTCTCCACTACTAACACTATTCAGTTTTATAATTGTTCTTTATTTAAATCTTTGCGTTTTCTTGACATGTATAGTGCAGGGATAGAAATGTTTAATTTCAATCTTAATTTGTTGATAAATCAATTGAATAGAGTATTTTTATGTTAGGTTCGTTTGTTATATGATTGTTTAGTTATAGGTAGTTGTAAGTAAAACAGTTAGCTGCAAGGAAAATAGTAACCACATTGTTCTTACTATTATTTTTTTAAATAATTTTTTTCTGTTTACTTTAAGCTCGTACATTAAATTTGTTATTTTAGTTGATGCTAATTAATAATATATATTTTTGCATTTATGTTATACATTGTACTTATATTTAATTAATTCTTAAAATAATGATGTTTTTTCTTAATAGCTGTTTTGGAATTTCCTGTTGCTTTTGTAAAAAAATTTCTGAATAAATAAATAAATAGTTTTTAAAGGAATTTGTTTTATAATTATGGTTTTTTGTGTAATATTCAAAGACCTCCACAAAAATAAAAAATCAACTTTATGTATTTTGAAATGTAAAGAATCGTGACTATTATTATACGTTGTTGATATTTGATTTGGTTGTGTAACATTTATCACAACAAAGAACTTTTACAGATCAATAACAAACATAATATCTCTTAAAATCACCACAAAAGCAACAGTTGCTCCAGTTTTCATCTGATGAAGTAAAAATCCTCATCATTTATGAAAAAGGACCGCCTCGACTCTCTAAATGGAACTTGTACCTAAACATTATACAAGTAATTTAAAATGTATATATTTGTTTTTAAAATAACTATTATGTTAGTTGTACTCCTCCTTCCCCACTGTAGTTTATAGTAATACAAATACCAACAAAGTAATTTTATACATTAGGTTGACCGAATACTGTTACGTTCCAAAATTAAGTCTGCATTTTGATTCGTATTAAAACAGTTTTATAATCTTAGTTATGAAAACAAAAACTTTGAAATAGAGTATTAAAATTAAATCTAAACCAATCTTGGAAATCATAGATTGTCCAATTTAAAAACTATAGTTGTAGTTAGTATCAGTGGGAACAAAAATCCATTAACCAAATATTTATATATTATTGTAGTACAAACTACAATGAAAAATCCATAGTTTACTATTTAAATTGGAACACCAAAGTATCACTACATATTAATAGCTCAAAAATGTTTCACAATAATGAAAACTTTTAATAACCGAAATTTCCTAATGTTATTTTTAATTGAATAATTTAAGTAAACTTTTAAACAATATTACGAAAATACATACATATTAGTTTTACTTAATACTTAATATCGCAGAAAGGAATATTTATCAACTACAACAGTGGAATAAAAAAAAAAAATAATAAAAAAAAACTTTAAGCAGTTGAAAACAATTTCTAATTTAATTTATATTGTAGATTTAACCCTCCACTAGCAAAAATGTGTTCTCAGTAAGTATCAGTAAGTACATAATAAAACTATTTTACTTACATAATCATTAAGGTGCAGATTTACCTGAAACAAATATTGAAAGTCAATTCAAGTCTTAAAACTGAAAACGACCAATTGTTTTCGTAGTATTCGGTTCCCTTATAAGGGAAATACTTAATGGACAATCTATACAATCTTATTTTAAACTAGTGGCTAGTAGGGACAAAAGCCCCTAAAAAATCATAAAATTAAAATAATTTACACCTTAACCTCTAATAATAATAATAATAAGGAACCTCTAACAGACTCTGCCTCAGTGGCCCTAGATTTTCCCAATCAATATATTACCAGAGCACTGATTATATTCAAGCAATATCGTTTGCATAGAATATCCGCCTCTAAAGAACTCCTTACAATATTGAGACACCCCTCATGAATAAATACTTACTTTTTTTCTATTGTTAAAACCTATATCGATTTAAAAAATACATTTTCATCTATAAGGTGCTCAAACTTTTTAAGAAGTGGTAGTTCTTTACCGAATATAAATAGATATAGAAGTAGACTCATAAATGCTGTAAATATTCAAGTACCAAATCCTAATAATTTTTTTTTTACCAAACACTTTTTATTTTTATCACCACGACTATATACCCAAATACCTAATGAAATATAGGATTCAATAAATTCAGCAGTTTTTAATAATAAAAACTTCTCAAATGGTTTTTTGAATATGATAACATAGATTTACTGAAAATTGAAACATAATTTGTCAGTAGTTCTTTTATGTTTTTCGTGAAGAAAGTTTTTTTCTGTATTTCTTCATACAATTAATTTAATAATACAAATAAGGAGATATTCATTTCTTTTTTAAATCTGGTTTTATTTAAGAATTGATAGGGAAAAGAGAAGTGAGAAATTTGTAAACACAACTAACTGTCTATCAGTGTGCTGATTAGTTTTTATTAACGAAACTGCTAAGGAACCTCTAACAGACTTTGCCTCAGAGGCCCTAGATTTTTCCAAACAATATAATATTTTCAGTGAGTTTTTATACTATATAAAGATTATATTTTTGTACTATTCTTAAATAGATGGACGTACAAAAAGTTTATTAATTTCCTATATTTCCTGTAGACGATATGATGTGTTTTTCTTTCTTTCTCAAGATTTTCAGAAAATGTTTTGTTTTGTAAATGTTGTAAATATGTTTCTGGAAATAATATTATTATTATTATTAAAAATAGATTTTTAAAGAAATCATAGACCTTGAGCTAAGACAAAAATTAACATAATGTAGAAAAGTGGCAATGAGAAAAAACGTGACTGATGCTCAACACTAATTTCAGGATTGATACACGTTCAATAGTGTTTGTTCATCATAGGCCTATGATTAGCTTTTTTCATCATTTTATGACCTTGAATGACCTTGAAACTTCCCCCTCCACTGATTCGCTACCCCCACCACTTCACTGTTGATATACATGAGACAACATAATTAGATACCTTATTCCTTCTTCAACAGCCAAACCTACAACATCAACAATGGCTAACCTACCAACAGATGAAAGATGTCCTCACGCATGCTGTGACTTCGTACACGAGTTAGAGAAGAGGATGCAAGAGAGGGCGATAAGAAGAAAGCAGATCCACTCAGAAAATATCATGATAGTAAACGGCTATCTTTTGTTGTTCGGCCTTATCATGGTTGTACTGTTCATACTGTACGGCATAGTTACATGTGTCGGCAAGGTTGCAGAAGAAAACGCTCGCCACCATCAGTTGGAAGATTTCAATGTTACTTTCTAGGTTTTCCTTTTTTAAAACTCCATTTGGATGACCTTGAACTTTCCCCCTCCACTCCTTCTTTTTTTAAAACCCAATTTAAATGACCTTGAAATTTCCCCCTCTACTTTTCGATAATGTTACAACTGACTGCAGCTCACCTCATTCCTTGCTTAGCTGCCATGGCGGAAGGAACTCTTTCTCAAGTTGACTCCACTACGGACGAAGCATTTCCCATGCGGTGGACTGTTCATTTACAGGATGCGACAGAAGTGGAAGTCTTGTATCAAAAATTACTCAATGTATTCAACGGGAACCCTGGACCTCTTGAATGTAGAATGGATTTGAATTTTGATGCAACCAGGGTCGGCACAGAACCTTCAACTTCAAGCCAGCCTCAGCAACGAGATTTTACACATTTATACACTCCAATATCACCGGAAGGTGTAACTGTCTGCGAGGCTGACTCAACTACACGTTATGTTCAGCCGAAGCCTTGGGTGTTGATTATTAACAATGTGTACAAAGTGGAATTGGTATGTAATAGATTAAAGGAGTTGATGGTACAAGATCCAGGCCTGCGCTTTCAAATAGATATACATTTCATCTGGAGAGCACCTGCGCGGGGCTCTTCGTCTGACAGCTCTCCAAGTACGACGGACGAGGAGGACGACTAGTCATCTTTTTTAAAACTCCGTTTGAATGACCTTGACCTTTCCCCCTCCACTGAGTTTATTTAAGGTGCACTCTCACTGACTCTAGCATCATTTCATCGCGCACCTTCACCACAGCAACATGGAGAGTCAACTCAACTACTGTTGCGAACAGAAATGTTTTTCATGGCCAAATGACATTGATGTGGTGGATGGCCTGGCTTGTAGAACATGTGAAGCTTTTGGTCAGTGCATGTGTAAGTGCAAGTCTTGGAAGAAGCCGAAACCGAAGTTGAAGACATTCCATGTGTACCAAATGAGAGGGCATAAGTACACTTGTTGCCCTGAACGTTGCATTGAATTCAAACTAAAACAGCTAACTGGCTGCAAATTGTGCAACAATCATTTTGCAGGTTTTTGCAAACATTATTTAGGAGCGTGTCAATACAGATCAACTTGGCATACCGAAGCACTCACTATCAATGAAATCGCTATAGACTCACAAGAGTAGTCTTTCTACTCTTTGACTTTTTAAAACTCCGTTTGAATGACCTTGAAATTTCCCCCACCACTTCCCCATATATCTAGAGTACGCAGGGCCCGGAGGTCAGTCGCTCGGTGGCTGTCGTAGGATGCACATCCGTGTTGTGCAGTCTGCTGTGCAGTTTTGATTTTAACCAGTTCAAGGTCACCACACTTGAACTCTGACGAAAATGTCAAGCTGTTAAACACAATCCTAAGCCCCAGGTTCACAGTCAACCTCAAGGTCATCCCACTTTAACATGTAAATTTAAGGTAGCACCAAAACGGTGCTACCTGGCTTGACATTTTCAAGTTTCCCGAGGTCATCGCAGTTTCCCCCACCACTTCCCATATACCTAGAGTGCACGGGGCTGGACAGTCAGTCGCTCGGTGTCTGTCGTAGGGTGCGCATCGCGGTTACAGTAATGATGAAACGCGGGAGTTGTATCGGTTCAAGGTCACTCGAGCGGTGTCACATGACGGTTTAGGCAGAGTCACGTTGCAAACTTTGAGTTTCCTCGGCACTTTTGCTGTTTCTCGTCTAATTTCGCTCCAAGTCGTCAAGGTCATTGAAACCTGACTGAAACTCGGAGCGTAGTGCGAGAAACAGCAAAAGTGCCTAAAAATTTTAGGTTTCAGCGTGACCTTGACCTTTGTGACATCGATGACATCATCTTGGTGACGTAAGGGGTGATGACGTCATCGCCACGTCATTTCTGCAACGTCATGGGTGTGACGTCACAGAATGACGTAATTGGTGATGACGTCATCGATTGCGTCATCGATGACGTCATCGATGACGTCATCGGTGGGGTCATTGACCTCGATGACGTCATCGCTCAGGTGACCTTGAACTGAGCCAGCTCCCGCGTTTCTCCACTACTAACACTATTCAGTTTTATAATTGTTCTTTATTTAAATCTTTGCGTTTTCTTGACATGTATAGTGCAGGGATAGAAATGTTTAATTTCAATCTTAATTTGTTGATAAATCAATTGAATAGAGTATTTTTATGTTAGGTTCGTTTGTTATATGATTGTTTAGTTATAGGTAGTTGTAAGTAAAACAGTTAGCTGCAAGGAAAATAGTAACCACATTGTTCTTACTATTATTTTTTTAAATAATTTTTTTCTGTTTACTTTAAGCTCGTACATTAAATTTGTTATTTTAGTTGATGCTAATTAATAATATATATTTTTGCATTTATGTTATACATTGTACTTATATTTAATTAATTCTTAAAATAATGATGTTTTTTCTTAATAGCTGTTTTGGAATTTCCTGTTGCTTTTGTAAAAAAATTTCTGAATAAATAAATAAATAGTTTTTAAAGGAATTTGTTTTATAATTATGGTTTTTTGTGTAATATTCAAAGACCTCCACAAAAATAAAAAATCAACTTTATGTATTTTGAAATGTAAAGAATCGTGACTATTATTATACGTTGTTGATATTTGATTTGGTTGTGTAACATTTATCACAACAAAGAACTTTTACAGATCAATAACAAACATAATATCTCTTAAAATCACCACAAAAGCAACAGTTGCTCCAGTTTTCATCTGATGAAGTAAAAATCCTCATCATTTATGAAAAAGGACCGCCTCGACTCTCTAAATGGAACTTGTACCTAAACATTATACAAGTAATTTAAAATGTATATATTTGTTTTTAAAATAACTATTATGTTAGTTGTACTCCTCCTTCCCCACTGTAGTTTATAGTAATACAAATACCAACAAAGTAATTTTATACATTAGGTTGACCGAATACTGTTACGTTCCAAAATTAAGTCTGCATTTTGATTCGTATTAAAACAGTTTTATAATCTTAGTTATGAAAACAAAAACTTTGAAATAGAGTATTAAAATTAAATCTAAACCAATCTTGGAAATCATAGATTGTCCAATTTAAAAACTATAGTTGTAGTTAGTATCAGTGGGAACAAAAATCCATTAACCAAATATTTATATATTATTGTAGTACAAACTACAATGAAAAATCCATAGTTTACTATTTAAATTGGAACACCAAAGTATCACTACATATTAATAGCTCAAAAATGTTTCACAATAATGAAAACTTTTAATAACCGAAATTTCCTAATGTTATTTTTAATTGAATAATTTAAGTAAACTTTTAAACAATATTACGAAAATACATACATATTAGTTTTACTTAATACTTAATATCGCAGAAAGGAATATTTATCAACTACAACAGTGGGAATAAAAAAAAAAATAATAAAAAAAAACTTTAGCAGTTGAAAACAATTCTAATTTAATTTAT
>JAQYXR010001072.1:0-42892 GCA_030545055.2 Neoaliturus tenellus
GAAACCCTTTAGGGCTCCACCCCACTGGACTTAAAAATTACTCTACGGCCTACGGGTTAATATTCGTTCCTCTTTGCTCATAGGTGCCCCGCTTATGCTATTTCAATATATTAATCTTAATGTATATTTTAAAGAAGAATATTTAGGTCTTTAAAGAGATTAAAAAACAAATTCAACACGGGCGAAGCCGTGACGGGCAACAGCTAGTCTGTTCATAAGTAACAGCATCACCAGGCTTTTCACCAATACCTAAATTTGTCAATAACTTTCCTTTACCATCCCAAACATAATTGTTTTCTTCAAGTAAAGTAAACTTTTTATTTCCTTGTACAAATACATCTCCTTGACGTGTTACTACTTGGTTTTGTTTAAAAAAAACCGGAGGTTTCTTGTTTTAAAGTTTCCTTCATTTGACCCACCGTTGCACCATCTGATGGTGCAAAACCATCTTTTACATTCGCTAAACAATTACCAAGACAGTCAATAACTCCTACATCACGTGTAATACAATGATCTTTGATGTATTTTAAATTTACAGCATCATTTTCATTTTTTGGATAACCTATATCGTTAATAACAAATTTATAAAAAGAAAACCCATCTTTTGTCTTTTCAGGTATTATAGAATGTAAATAGCGTCTATTTATGCTGTCTTTTTCATCTACAGGGTCTGCTACGTTAGATATACGTCGATTTTCAGCATTATACGTTTTTCCATTAAATTTTAACGTATTCTTTAATTCCGATGATAAATAACCTCTGTTTATTGCATCAGCGTTTTGATTTGGCTTACCAACGTTGGAAATTCTATGATTACCCACGTTATATGTGTTTTTGTCTAATTTCAGTGTTGGTAATATCTCTTTTTTTAATACTTTTAAATTTATTGCATCATTTTCATCTGTGGGATCATTAATGTTTTTTAACCGTTTATTACTAATATCATAATCTCCATCAGGTGTTTGTGGTAATCCAACACCTCTTTTTATAGTATTAAAGTAATATAATCCATCCGATGAATACCGTCCGAACTTGTCAACACTCATGGTGCAACTGAATAAAATTCTAGAGTGTAACCCATTTTTATAATATTAGTCCCGATTTCTAACCCATATCAGTTTTTATACAAATTCTTAGTCTTCATCAGTAACATTTGCATCATTCCCAGGACATTTAAAATATTTTAAATCTGCACTAATTAATGATCTGTCTGCTTCATTTCTAAATACATGATTTTTATGAATAAATTCCTCACCAGACAATTTTCTAAATCCGCTAAATGAATTTGGATCTGCAATTAATATATTTTGATAATCATTTACATCCATTAATTTAAATCTTTTGGTATTATAAATAAACTCTTGATTTGCACTATCATATTGTAATGTTTGTCCTACAGTTGCAGCATCCTTTGGATCTGTTCCTTGTGCCAAATTACCTATTTTCTTATTTTTCGCATTGAAAGTACTACCTATTGGTTTGTCTAATATTAAAGATTGTTTTACTACAACACAATCGTAATCATCGATACCTGGAAATATGTTAATTATTCTTCTATTTGTACCCAACCAACTTCTATGATAATTGTTTGGATTAGTATGTAAAACTTGTGATAAAATCGGAACATCATGAGCATCTGTAGCTAATTGCGCATTTGATAATTTCATGTCTTTGCAATCCCAAACATTATTTTTTTGTTCAAGTAAAATAAACTTTTCATTTCCTTGTACAAACACATCACCCGACCGTGATACTACTTGATCCTGTTTTACAAATCCAGATGTTTCTTGCTTTAAAGTTTCCTTCATTTGACCCACTGTTGCACCATCTGATGGTGCCGAACCTTCTTTAACATTCGCTAAACAATTACCTAGACAATCAATAACTCCTACATCACGTGTAACACAATGATCTTTTATATATTTTAAATTTACAGCATCATTTTCATTTTTCGGATAACCTATATCGTTAATAACAAATTTATAAAAAGAAAAACCATCTTTTGTCTTTTCAGGTATTAATGAATGTAAATAGCGTCTATTTACGCTGTCTTTTGCATCTTTAGGGTCATCTACGTTGGATATACGTTTATTTTCAGCAGTATACGTTTTTCCATTGAATTTTAACGTATTTTTTAATTCTGATGATAAATAACCTTTGTTTATCGCATCAGCGTTTTGATTTGGCTTACCAACATTGACAATTCTATGATTACCTGCGTCATATGTGTTTTTTTGTAGTCTTAATGTTGGTGATATCTTTTCTTTTAATACTTTTAAATTTATTGCATCGTTTCATCTGTGGGATCTTTTATGTTTTTTAACCTTTTATTAGTTATATCATAATCCCCATCAGGTGTTTGTGGTAAACCAGCACCTCTTTTTAAATTATTTGCGTAATATAACCCATCCGAGAAGTAACGTCCGAACTTGTCGACACTCATGGTGCAACTGAATAGTAATCTAGGGAGTAACGCATTTTTATGAGATTACCCCACGGTTTCGGAGTTCATCCACTAAAGCCACCCATTCGTTTTCCAATCCAGTATGACCCGCTTCTTTAGCTTCATGTACTAGTTTCATTCTATCCACCAATTTATTGATATTATTGTAATAAATCACATTTGTGTTATATAGTTTCTTCATTAAACCTGTACCTGTAACAGATTTGTTTCTTTTTCTTGGTTCTGCAGCACTTATATCCAAAGTGGATGACACAAACCTTCGTTTTACAGATTTTCTTGGCATTATCGGCATTGGTTGTCTTCTCGTTGTTGGTATTAACTTGGATACAAATACTCTATATTTTAAAGACCTAGATCTAAAAACTGGTTGGTCAGCTAAATATTTTCTCCTGTATGCATTGGTGTGTTCCAAAATCTGTTTATATGCTTCCATGTCTTCTTCTTTAACTAACAATTCTAAAGGCTTTTTTTCAAATAATAATTCAAATAATCCTCTTGTGCCCTTATATCTTTGATTACCAACAATAATGTTATCATGTTCATCAATGTTTACCGGGCTATTACCAACCATTAAACCTTCTTCTGTTAATCTTACTCCATAACTATTGTAGTTTTTATTAGGATTTATTCCAGCTAACATTTTTATCATGTATTTCCTTCCTAAAGGTCCTTTGTTATGAATGTTTTCACCCAACAAGCTTATGTTTGACGGACCTTCCCTTGCTTCTTCTCCTTTTCCTCTTCACTAGCGGTTGATACATCTTCATGTCCTCTTTTAGCTTTTACTTCATATAATTCTCTTATACCACTATAGTCTGGTGATTCTAGCTCTCTTTCGGGTTCTCCACCGGTAAAACCACTATATGTAGAGGATTCCGGGTCTTCATCACTAAAATCTTCTGATTTTACATTTTCTCTTTCAAACTTTGTAATAGGTGTAATTGCATCTCCTTCCAAAACGGGTTTAGCAAATTTTTTGTTTAATTGTTTCAAGGGTTCAGTAATAGGTTTAAAAGTAGATTCAAGGAATTTCTCCCTTTCGCTAATACCTAATTTTAATGCTCTGTTTTTATCCCGAATAGAATCACTAAGTGATTTTATTTCCTTTATTAACTTTTCTTGGTTAACCATGTTTGTAGCAAGACGTGTTTGTACAACAATGAATATTTTACATCATTATCAGTGTATTAGTATAAATTTGTCAAATCCTATCCTGTATCGACCATTGTTTAGCGGTTGTTCCTTCATAATTGTTAAAAACCCATACTTTTCACCCCAAGCCTTTCCACACAACTCTTTAAATCGTTCAAATAGCATATCCGCACTTACATGGTCATAATATATGTGTTTTAGGTTGGTTTCATTCTGTTTAAATACAATTAACATGTTTGCATTGTCTCTAATGAGCTGTTTCGGTATTTTGCTGTAAGTTTGACCAATATAAATGCTATCTATGTTGTTATGTCGACTCATGGCAAAGTAATTCCTTATTGTATTTTGATTTTCACAAGATACATCGTCAAATATGAATACTGAGAATGGTTTAGCCTCTTGCGGCTGCATGACACTTTCGCTTGAGTTAAATTTAAAATATTTAACTTCAGGCACATTATTGAGTATTTGTTCATATAACTGATATTTTGGTTGTTGTAGTGACTTTGAAAATACATATAAATTATTAAAGCGTAATCCTTTAGGGTTTGTAATCAAATTGAATACTACATTTGTTTTTCCACAATTGGAAGGACCGGTAACTAGACAACGAACCGTGTTTGGTAACAAAACACCATGTTTCCCAGTATTGAATTGAGAACCATCCACTGTGAGTTCATCTATATTATTAATAGTAAAATTGTCTTTTTGCGGTATTATCTCCATCCTTTGTAATGGTTCAACCCAAAATGATGCTCTATCGTTATATTAGATCCTTTTTAGGTATCCATGAATCTTCCGTCTTATTAAATCCTAACCATCGTACTTTAACCTTATCTTTTTTCCGTTGCAACACCTTTTCAACTAAATATGCATCACCTACTGTTGATTTTAACATTTCATGTCCATAAAACCCTCCTTCCAGCAATTGTCCTTTATTATCTTTTAAAATGTAAGTTTCTGGTATTGTAGGTTGCACCTTAAATACGGTAAATACCTCATTTGTCCAGTTTGGAAGATATCTTTTACTGAATACACCTTTGTATTTGCTTACTCGCACTTTATCACCAACATTAAACCTTTTAGGCTTTAGTTTTTCAACTTTTGGTTTAGTATTCATTTTATACGTTTTAATACAAGTTTTTCATTTTTATTAGTCACCTGGCTTGGTTTCATACCGATAGTTCTATGAAACTTGTTATTGTAATCGCTTATAAGTTTTGGTAACATATCAATCCATACGTGCGGTCCTCTGTTAGAAAACATCTTATACATCGCACCTTTTAAAGTTCTGTTGAATCTTTCAATTATTGATGCTTTTACCTCTGAATTGGTTGAGTAATGGTTAATGTTGTGTTTTTTTCATTAAATTTGCAAATTCCTTATTAAAATATTCTTTTCCATCATCAGTTTGTAAATGTTTTATAGTATGTTTGTCTCTTTGTATAGCTGTTTCCATTGCTTTTGTAACACTTTTGCCACTTTTATCTTTTAGTGGTAAAGCATCTGCCATTTTTGAAAAACAATTAATAATAGTCAATATGTATTTAAATCCTCTATTTTGTTTACTATAAGGAATCATTTCGATTAAATCCGCTTGATATAAATCATTTATTCCTTTTATCACTGTATTTCTTCGTGGAAACTTTCTTCTTGCAGGTTTATGAAGTTCGTTGACAATTTCTTGCTTCAAGTCCTTCATATTGCAGGTTTGAATGTTTCATGTATCACATGTATAATCACAATGAATGTTGTCTTAAATATTCACATTATTTATATAGGTCAAGGTCATCCAAATTTGTGTAAAAAAATGGGGAACACGGCGTTTGACTTGCCGTGTTCCCCATTTTTTTACGGAAGGAGAAAGGAATAAGGTCGAAGTTGTACAAGGACGAAGAATAGGTTACTAGTCGATAGGGTTTAGAGAGTAGTGGCCAAAAGGAAGAGTGTGAATTTTATCCGGCATAATATGCCTTTTATCATCTCGAGCTGATAGTGCTCTTTTAACTTCAGTGACACTGTAGACCTCATTCTTAAGGCTTCTGATAGTGTTGAACGTTGCAGACACTGTAGAATCTTCAAACAAGCAGGTCTTGTAATGGTCAAATGTCACATGTTTCTTCAAGTATGATGTTTTGACTCCTTTAGCTTTCTTCACTGTCGGTATGTCATTTTCCTTATACATCTTGAAGGAATATAGTTTGGACATTAGCGCAACTATTTCCTCCAAAGGCATTCCATTTGCTTCATCTTTAAATTTTCCGATTACTTTTTTAGTATTTTCATTGTAATTCGGATGGTTCTTCGAATAGTCAGAGAAGTCAAAATCGTCTTTGTATGGGAAACTCCTTAGGTCTTCATACATGTCCAAAGTCTTTATCCAGTAGATAAACGCGTCGGTATCCATGTATGCAACTCCAATGTTGTCTCTTCCGTAGTGTTTAACCATTTTGTTGTAATGGAAATCATACATAGAGTTTTACTTATATCCAAAATCGACATTCCAATGTATAACGGACGATCCATCACTATTGTTGTTTTCTTCATACTGACGGCAACTAGATCTTCGTTTATAATCATGGATGTTCCAAAATTTGGTTTTTGTACTAATTTTTCCAATTTCTTAGGATCACTTACTAATTTTACAATCTTGTGTTTTCTTTTGTTTTCTAAGGTCTTCCCGAAGATGGCGTTGTTCATCAATTTGTAAAAGTCCTTTTCAAATGCTGATGTTGCTGCTGCTCTTCTTGTAGTGTTGGAATCAATATATGGTTTCAACCAACAAGACTGGGTGAATTCAATTGCTCTATGAATTCTCACTACACGTAGACCCAATTCAAGAGCTTGTTGAACTACCTAGTAGTGAGCCACATACCGATCTTTATTCTCCAACGTCATCATCAATTTTGGCCATCTTCCTGTCGGTGAAACTTCAGTCTTGGCTAGGAGAGGCAAGTCGTAGTGATGGTCATGAAGGTGCTCCGGATATTCGAAATCACAGTCCAAAATATAGCCTTTTGGACCATTCTTTGGAATCTGTGAAATGTCACCGATGGTGGCCGGGTCGATCCATTTGAAGTCAGCATAGGGAAGCGGATTTGACATTGCCCAACCATAAAGGTTGTTTGCGTCAAAGTAGCCAAGGTAGACTGATGGTTGTCTCTCGTCGAAGCCTGGGATGTACTTGTTGTTAGCTTTGACATGACGTGTTACAGCTTGTGTCAAACCGCCCCGTACACCGGATTCTATCATGAGCACCATATCAATATCTGTTAGAAGTTCCAATCGACAGTTGGTTGACTTTAGCATAGCTTGCCATGCTAATCCTGGAGATGTGTACGAGTGTAGAGGGTCCAGTCCATAGGCGGAGAAGCAGGTGTTTCGAAATTCTTCCATCACATCGCATAGCAGAGTTACGTCCAATTTTATGTAAAAGTCGGAATATTCCCCTAAGGTTTGAATGTTTAGTTGGTTCCAAACATTACAAGCATGATTGTAGTCTTCAACGGTGA
Source organism: Neoaliturus tenellus (assembly GCA_030545055.2). NCBI lineage: Eukaryota > Metazoa > Arthropoda > Insecta > Hemiptera > Cicadellidae > Neoaliturus > Neoaliturus tenellus. The sequence continues at coordinate 7,129 of JAQYXR010001072.1, forward strand.
TTGCACTTTCATTTAACTTGCTATTGAAGGCTTCAATCGGTGGCAGACTGGTTTCTTCAAATTTTTCTGCAGAAAATATGTAATCATAGGGGAACACTCCTTTACGCATTACTAAGTCCAATTTATCTTCAGGTACAATTTTGCTGGTTTCTTTTAGATCTTCTCTTCTTAGGTTCTCAGACAATTTGCTCAAACTAGATGACATAAATCTATAAGAGTCTACGAAGCGAAGTTTAATTTTACCTACTGTTTTTGAAAAACTGATGTACTTCTCCAATGTTTCAGCTAATACTTCAATTTTTCCATCATCTCGTCCTAACTCTGGGATAATGAAGTGGGAGTCATAGCCGCTAAGATTGTGTAACACGACAGGGATAAAGTTTGGCAGTTTGTAATTTATATTGCATGCATTACAAGCAGCTCCTCTGTATAACCCTGTCAGGTGATCGTGATCTCTTACTTTTTGATTTTCTTCACTGAAGCTCTTCTTGCATAAGTAACATCTTGTTGCCGAATTGTATTCTTCTTGTTGATTTTGGTTCAAAGGTTCCATAGGTAAAACATTACCGAATAAGCGTTGCACCTTTTCAGCAATGTCATACAACTGGTCTACAAAATACTTAGCGGCTTCTTCCCCACGGTAGAGTATCGGAGTGGATGTTAAGCCATAGTCTTGCAACTGTTCTTCAGGCAAAGTGGATTTTACCAATAAGCAAAAACTGTTAGGTTGATGCAATTGATATTTGGTTCTTCTAGTCACCTCACCATCTGGAAGCTCCTGTGGTACTAACGTGGATTCAAAATCAGCGTAGATAACTAGTGGAATCCTGTATTGGTGAACTGTCTTCTTAAACTGGACACATGCTCTAGACGGTGGTGGCAGGCTAATCTTCACTTCATAGTTGTTATTACAAAGCCGCTGGTGTTCCAACAACCATTCCAATCCTCCACGTCTGAATTCCTTGCATGTAAAACAAAAGCATCTCTTGCATATTGTTATCTTACGATTTTGTTTTGACACTTGTCGTACAACCAAAGATTCAAAGTTTTTAATATAAACATAATGTGAAATCTCACCTTTAATTATCAATAATAAATCGGTATGGTTACTTTGCTCTACTTTTACTACTCATAGTGGATACACATTGTTTGAATCATCTAAGCCGAACACGTTAACAGAAACACCTGGATTTTGTTTCTCAAATTTAGTAATTTGATCAAGACTCACAGGATACGACATTCCTCGAAAGTTATAGCGGTGTTGAACACCTTCGTATGCTATGCTAGGTCTAATAGCATTATGTCCCACGTATTTTGCTAACATTGCATACCGGAAACATTCATTGTCCTCATTTTTCACGTTGATACATGATTTAGTATCTCGGATCGCCTTTGGTAGAGGGATAAAGCTGCTACCTCTCATACCATATCCATGCTTGTGAACCCTCACATCCATACCTTCAATCGATGATAGCGTCCAGCCAGATCCTCTTCCTTCGTGTTCTTGGAGTTTCATTAGCAGTTCATTCAATCATTCTTCTAGAATTTCGTTAATATCAGATGTGGTTGTAAGGGTTCGGTTTTTAGCAATGAATGCTCTCGGTGAGTTTTCACCATCGGTATTAGTAAACATAGCCTCCAACACCAATCCAAATTTAATAAAGTTCAATCTTGCCAATTCTTCCATCAATGTTGTTACAACTAGATTTTTAGCTTGGGTTATAAAGTTTTCCAATTCCAATTGCACATTATTAATTTTGAAATGAGTTACAACTGGTCCTGGCAAGGCTGTGGTGCGCAGTTGTCTTATATCTTCCATTTCTTCTGTATCCTCTTCTTCCATATCCTCTTCTTGGGTACGCAGTTGTTTTACATCTTCCACTTTTTTTTCTTCCATTTCCTCTTGAATAAATCCTCCAGCTGTAGATGGTCCAGCTCCGGCAAATTGAATAACACTTGGTCTTCTTCTTTGCATTAACTGTAAATAGCTAGCCCAGTCCTCCTTCTGCTTCTGGGGTTTTTCCAAAAACCGATCAATCGCATCCAAGTCTTCTTCACTTACTACAAGCTCTTCTTTTCTGTCCTCTTCACGATGCAATTCTCGGTGTAACTGTAGATAGCTATCACAGTCGTCCATCTGCTTCTGGTAGTTTTCCAATAACCGATCAATCGCATCCAAGTCTTCTTCACTTACAACAATCTCTTCTTTTCTGTCCTCTTCATGATGCAATTCTCGGTGTAAAACAAAGATATCTTCATCTTGGAAAAACTCACCACAAATATCGCAACGAGCCATTTTTTACAGTTTGGCTTTGAGTGTGCACTCGGTGAATGTCCAAGCAATAATGAGCAGCGCGCTCAACCGGGTCCCTTTATACCCGAGGTTGAAGGGTGGGGGAAGGTGACGTCATATACATCCGATTTATCAATCATTTAGTACATTTGGCTTTTAAACACCCATTTTCAATATATTCTTCAACAGGCTTGATAAACCAATAATGTTTGGTCTAAATTCACTACTTTGTACAAATTTTTTGAAAGATGTCTGTTTGAGCAAGTTTATGTGGAACAAGGTCATTTGGAATTAATATTTTTAGCGGGGGATAGAGCACTGCAATGGAGCCATGGTATAGAAGTGGTGTATCCATCCAATTGGTTTGCCCTTTTTATATCCCCCAAAATGCATTTATGTGGGTCAAGGTCGCGTGTAGACCAGAAGTACAGTTTATGCGCTTTACAGTTTACAGCTCAAAGATACCCTTTGAGCGGGGGATAAACCACTAAGCAGCATGCTAGTCCATTGCCGCAAAGTGATCTATCCCCCGCTCTGTTCTACAAAACCTCATTCAAGTCCAAGTTCAAGTCCTAGTTTAACACTTGGTTGGGAGAATTACATTAGTTTGATACTTATTTCTACCGTTACACTTGCTCCATTCTCAAAAAGATATAAATAATATAATCCTGTATACTGTTCTTTTTCACGTCCTGCATGTTCCTTAATAAAGTCGAAAGCCAATCTTTTTGAATATTCATTATAAAACACTTCTCTTACACAAACAAGAATTTTTTCTTCCAGAAATTTCACTTGAATTGTTGTTAGTTTGCTTACATCATCCTTGTCTATCAGGGGTAGCTTGTAGGTGAAAGTATTTGGCGGTAGTTTGTGCGTTCTATCAAGTAAACAACAAAATTTTTTATACAATTTCTGCTCATTGTCTGTAATACTATTAATACCAAACAGATTATAGTACGAAGGATCATAAGGTATACGACGATACATTTCCAGAACCGGTCAGCATGAGAGCTGGAGCTAAAATGAGAAATGCGTGCAACCCGGCCGCCTTATATCCCCACCGGGTGACCACGCCCAAGGTATCCGGAGGGGGGGGGGCACTTCTCGTCCTTAGCAAAAAACATTTTGGTCAAGGTCAAAAATTTTTCCCAAAAAAAGTTGGGGGGGGGGTTATTACTATATTTAGGTCAAGGTCACGGAAAAACTTTAAAAAAATTAAGCCCCACCTGGGGCATTTAGGTTGCCATCGCTGTAGCTTCCGAAGAGACACAACTATGACAACAGGAAACATCCAATGTTGTCTGACCTTCCCCACGCTAGACTTTTAAACATTTACTGCATTGGTAACAAATAACTTTTAAAATAGCTAACAAAACATTTACATAATTTTGAGAGAGGTTGAGGACAGCCCTAGTGGCTTACGTCCTCGGTCCGAGTGCAGAGGCCGCCGCAAATTGGCCACAGCTGTGGTCTGCATGCCAGCGTACAAACGGACCGGTTCCCAACCCACCCGCAATATTGCATGCCTGAGAGGACCCATACTAACATTGGTTTAAAATAGCTTTACACGGGGGTCTACCCCCGTACCCTATCTTTAATATTTAACTTTAGCAATGCAGTAAATTTTTATAAGCCTTTGTGGGTCAAGGCCACACGAACATTAAAAAAATTCGGCCCCCGTACATCCATGGCGAACCACGAATGTTCGGGGGCCTTGGGGACAAAAAGACAAATATCTAACAAAAATTCATTTACATAATTTTGAGTTTCCAGAAGGGAAACAGAGGTTGAGGACAGCCCTAGTGGCTTACGTCCTCGGTCCGAGTGCAGAGGCCGCCGCAAATTGGCCACAGCTGTGGTCTGCCTGCCAGCGTGCAAACGGACCGGTTCCCAACCCACCCGCAATATTGCATGCCTGAGAGGACCCATACTAACGTTGGTTTAAAATAATTTTACACGGGGGCCTACTCCCGTCCCTATCTTTACCATTTACTTTGAGCTGTGAAAAAGGCTCAAGGGGTAGTGCTAAAACAAGCGTATACACTTTAGATAAATATAACACACACTTACAAAATAGGTTGAGCTCAACATGGTAAGTGCTGGAACAAGCATATACACATAAAACACATATTACATAAAAGACAAACAAGACACACAGGATAAAACACAAACAAGACACACAGGGGACATAGGGTACAAGTAAAACACTCACATATAAAACAATTCCCAATACCCAAGCGCAATCGCAATATCTTAAAACTAATACAAGTCTTAAAATTACAGTAGACTTCGCTAAACAGTGAAGGCGCCTTTCAGTGTTTAGTGAGGCCTATGGCGGTCCGTCCCGATCGTTCACGTTCAACGCGCAGGAGCGGACTGCGAGCCGGCTGCGGCCGGGCCGCCTTATATCCCCACCGGTCGCCCCCCAAGGGGCGGCATCGGGGCACAGAGGTGGGGGTGCCATCGGGGGCAAGGTACATCAAAGTCACCCCAAGGTCACGTCAAGATCACCTCAAGGTCACCCCAAGGTCACCTCAAGGTCACCTCAAGGTCACGTCAAGGTCACCCCAAGGTCACGTCAAGGTCACCCCAAGGTCACCTCAAGGTCACCTCAAGGTCACCTCAAGGTCACCTCAAGGTCACGTCAAGGCCACCTCAAGGTCACCTCAAGGTCACGTCAAGGTCACCTCAAGGTCACCCCAAGGTCACCTCAAGGTCACCCCAAGGTCACCTCAAGGTCACCCCAAGGTCACCTCAAGGTCACCTCAAGGTCACCTCAAGGTCACCTCAAGGTCACCTCAAGGTCACATCAAGATCACCTCAAGGTCACATCAAGATCACCTCAAGGTTACATCAAGATCACCTCAAGGTCACGTCAAGGTCACGTCAAGGTCACCTCAAGGTCACCTCAAGCTCACGTCAAGGTCACCTCAAGGTCACCCCAAGGTCACACTTATGTCACTTCAAGGTCACCCACTACACTTCTACTCTAAGTGTTGGCAATACCCCCACTACAATCGAGTCCCTAGGCTGCGCAACGGCGCTCCGTCAGTCTGTCTCCGACTTGCGTGCAGTGCGCCTCGCTGTTCTCCGTCTCTCTTCATGTAAGTATTTTACATGGCTCAAGGTCACTACACTTTGACTCTGGAGCAACATAGGCTAAATATTTCTGAGTTTTTTACTCAAAGCCACCGCACTTTAACTCTGGGACGACATCGACTTGCAGTATTTCTGTGTTTTGACTCAAGGTCATTACACTTTAACTCTAGACCAACACCGAATTATGCGATGCGATGCTCACTAACCTAACTTGTAATGTTTAGGGTGGCGTTTTCATACCACATATCGCCATGAGTGTTCGGTCCAGATTTTACATTAACTTTACGCCCCTCGCAGCCTAAGCTGTACAGGAATGTTTCTTCTAGTAACAACTCGGGCCGAGTGAACAGTGTGTTGACTGTAGGGCAGCTCATGGTGAAGTGATGCGATGCTTCGGCAGTACAGCCTCACCTTCCCCCACTACTGTGACCTTCCCCCACTCCTACTGTTACCCCATCACTTTTGCCTTGGCTCATACTCTACCAACAGTCTCTCAGTATTGTGCGGACTTTTGTGAGGGAAGACATGTCGCAGGACACTTTGGGTAAGAAACTTAGCCGTGTTAAGTCTTTATTAGTTGCTCAATGTCCTCCACTCAAGGTCAAGCGGGTTTCGACTTTGGCTAAGTGGCGAAAACTGTTGCGTGGACACCCTAAGTTTTATACCAAACGGACTAATGTAAGTTTTACTGATGAGGATTTATCTAAAATATTGGAAGAAATGACTTTTGCTTCCAAGGTACAGTTAGTTACTCCAATTCCTGACGGTTTGGAGTAGTTCAAGGTCACCGCACTTAAACTCTGGCAAATACACATCAAACGGTTTTACTAAGAGTACATTTTTCTAAGTGTTGACTCAAATCTGAAGATTCTTTGGATACATCTTTAAAGACAATCCTAAGTCCCAAGTTTACAGTCAACCTCAAGGTCATCACACTTTAACTCTGGAACGATATCAACTTGTAGTATTTCAGAGTTTTGACTTAAGGTCACCACACTTTAACTCTGGAACAACATAATATTGTCATACCAAGAAAACTTTAACTCTTATGCTCAAGGTCACTGACTCTGGGACGGCATCAACTTGTAGTATTTCTGTGTTTTGACTCAAGGTCATCACACTTTAACTCTGGGACTACATCGACTTGTAGTATTTCTATGTTTTCACTCAAAGTCATCACACTTTGACATGTAAATTTAAGGTAGCATCAAAACGGTGCTACCTGGCTTGAATTTTCAAGTTTCCCGAGGTCATCACAGTTCCCTCCACCACTTCCCATATACCTAGAGTGTGCGGGGCCGGACAGTCAGTCGCTCGGTGTCTGTCGTAGGGTACGCATCGCGGTTGCAGTAATGGTGAAACGCGGGAGTTGTATCGGTTCAAGGTCACTCGAGCTGTGTCACATGACGGTTTAGGCAGAGTCACGTTGCAAACTTTGAGTTTCCTCGGCACTTTTGCTGTTTCTCCTCTAATTTCGCTCCAAGTCGTCAAGGTCACGGGGACCTGACTAAAACTCGGAGCGTAGTGCGAGAAACAGCACAAGTGCCGAAAAATTTTAGGTTTCGGCGTGACCTTGACCTTTGTGACATCGATGACGTCATAATGGTGACGTAAGGGGTGATGACGTCATCGCCACGTCATTTCTGCAACGTCATGGGTGTGACGTCACAGAATGACGTAATTGGTGATGACGTCATCGATTGCGTCATCGGTGAGGTCATCGATGACGTCATCGGTGAGGTCATTGACCTCGATGACGTCATCGCTCAGGTGACCTTGAACTGAGCCAGCTCCCGCGTTACTCCACTACTGTTGTGCAACAATAATGCGAATCGTATTCATGTAGGCCTAGTAAACGAAACTATATAATCACTCTATCCCTTGAATTCCCCTCTTAATCTACTGATGCTATCACATGTAACTAATATGCTACAAATTTCCATCAGTTATTTTTTATTTATTTATTTGTTTAGTTTAGTTTAGTTTAGTTTAGTATGTAAGCCCACTTGAAAAAATTACCCAATATGATAAACGACAAGTTCCATAACACCATAGTAATACAATAATAGTTTATCCAACGATTTTATTACGGACGCCTATAAGCCATAAATGAGATGCAAGTTAGAACACGAGGGAAGAGATTGCTGTAATATCCCACGAGTGGCTGAAAGGCTGAATAATTTTGCATATAGTAAAATAAAGTAATGAACATGTCGACCATTTATAGGTTAGGCGGTCACCCATCCAAACCGTGGCCACACCTGATGCTGCTCGACCTAATCATAGTTCTCGATCACATTAAATCATACTTTTGAGGTTAGGCACATAAACTAAATATTATCCTATACTCTAATACGAGTAAGGTATATTTTTATGTTGTAGGTATTGTTATGCATTGCTTAACCAATAAGACAAGAATCGGAATGACAATGATAATGACAAATGTTTCATTTTCTGATGCAAAGTTAGGACCATAAGGTCCTCTCTTACATTTAACATCAACTGCAATAACAAATTTAATACTAATAACAATTTTTAATATGAAGTAAATAGGTTAGATTTAACAAAAACTTACAAAATGTTTTGCTAACAGTATAGATTTTGACATTGTTATCTTATGATTGGACTTTCAAACTGTGTTAGAATTTAATAGTTTCATTTAATTAACATTTTTACAATGAAGGTTGAATACCCAACAATACTTTCGAAAGCCATTTTATTGCTGCACCAAATTCTCGGTTTGGTTCAATAACCTTGTTATGGTTAGGAATGATATTCCGTAATATACATGCAGTCACATGAAATAGTTTATTATACATTACCGTGCGATGGAGTGGAGTAGATAAGTTACATGATCCTCTTGTAAATTTTATAAAAAGACAATCTCGTGTTTTAAATTTTAAAATAGAATGAAAAAATACAAATAGGGGTATGGTAAATTCTTAGTTTATTTAGTTTCAACATAACATTAAAACACGAGAAATCAATGTTATAGAGAGAAACCTTTCCAGTGTCTATTCAACTGAGAGTGAAGAAGTTTCACAACTGCCAATTCGAAGAACAAATAATATCTGATGAGAACACATTGGCGCAATCAAACATGTCAGGTTGATATGAAAAGACAATTAGTCTTGGAGTATCTTTTGCTGAATGGAATTCCAGTTCAAGGATACCAGAAGTGAGTCAATGCCGACAACTGGGAGCGTGCCTTCGCGCCTACCACAACTCAGCCTCAGCTGCCCCCCCTCCCCCCGCCAATTAGTCATTTTGGGGGTTAATAACCCCTTATTAACCTCTGGACATCAGTTAAGGTCATGCTTTTCGGTAATAACTTGTTGATAATATCATAGTGCCAATGTTAAACATCTTCTCAGGTAATGACTGCTAATTTTATCACCAAAATTGAAACTGATTGTAGTTTGGACAGTTAGAGCACAGAACAAGGATTCTAAATTTAATTAAACCCTTGTTTTGTCGTTACCAATCAAGGAAAAAATGCTCTTGTTACTCCAATTACAATTATTATCGTAATATAAAGTATACAATTGTTTACTCATAAATTAATTGTTTTTTAAACCATGGATGCAGAAAAAGATCTTATCACTTGTTGTTTTGCCTGATCAACTTAATTGTCACGCTCTCACCCCTAAGATGCACCCCTATGGACGAGGAGTCTATAAAAAAAACAATGTTAAAAACTTATGGGATTGAAAAATTAGGATTTTATAAAATGTTTTTGACTGTTATTGAGCATTAATTTTCAAGGACTTTATACACTAACAATGTATCTCATTGCGATAAAATGTTATGGATTGAAATAGTTTGTTTGAGTTATAATACTTATTTTTTGTCTGAAAAGCCTATTAAAGTGAAATAGCCCAGTTTAGGAAATATTCTGATTCATTCAATCATGTTCAATTTCGTTGCTTGGTAACAAACAGTTTTAAGAATTCAAAATATTTCAAACTTTGCATGACAACGTTTTTGTTGTATGCAAAAGAGCTGGAACATAAAAATGTATATCATGAAGTGAAACTATTCACAATCTGGGACCCTGGTTAAAATGAAGATCGCGACGAGGAGATTTTTGAGTCAGGGTCTGTCTTCGTTGAATGCAACGAAAACAATATTAAGTGAATGAAGAAGTCGAGTAGTGGCTGGACGCTTTGGACATATCATAGGTACCTGGGAAATCCCTAAGGTAAGGCTACTATAGTTGATTGCCAACAAGCATGCTTAAAATGAGTTGTTCGGCGATTCCTTCTTTCCCGTTGGAAAAGCAATAAAGCATAACAAAATATAATTATAAAACATTAAGCATGTACAGTCGTCCAGGAAATTGCAGCTTCTTACATTCACAGAAAATTGAGTTAAAACCAAGGGTTCTAAATAATTTTTTTTATGGCTGAAATAATGTAATTTTTTTGCAATAATTTCTTACTAGAGATCGCCTTCTGATCGAAATTTGATCAAAATTTCAGTTGATCTGGCCCCAAGAAGCTTAAAAACATTTTAGAACTAAAACATCTGTTCTTCCTAATTTTCTAGCAGTTCTTTTTACAACAGCTGTCTAATGATTCATTTAATTCTTCTCTCTCCATAAGATTAACATTGAAACTTTGAAAGCCTGTTGGGCGTAGCCCTGGAGTCCGATATAAATTAGAATGTGATTCTGCTCATCTACAGGACTACACCTTTCTAACGGCATGCTAGGATTTATCCTACGATGCACACGAGCTGAGAAAAAAGGAGGAAATGAAACATGCTTGCGTATTAATATATAGATTACTGTTAATTGAAAGACTAAACAACTACCACTTTCTAAATGTCTGGCTAAACGAACATGTTCCGACGTTATCTCCTACTGACCATGATCGATGTATCAGTTTTGTATCAACTTTGACAGATCGGTAGCAGTCAGATGACAGATAAGCCATGGAGCAGTAGCGGCGCGGCGTAACATATATGATAACTATATAACAGCCGACCGCCGCCCGGCTGCATGACAGATATGAGAATTAATAAGCGGACTGTGGACATACAGTGACAGCGGAATGCCTGGCGACATGATATGACTCAGAGTGAAGTAATTTGAGCATATAGGGATTTGGATTATTCTATGGTCAAGGTTGATAGGTTAACTGAAGAAAACATCATTTGAATTAAGTATATCTCTTTAAAAAGTTAAATTCCGATTTTGCCACGAAAAGTTAAGAGGGGGCTAAGGGGTGAGGACGAGATACAATACCTATCTAACTTTTGTACCGTACCACGCTGTATGTTCAAATTCTACGCGTAATGTGTGGGTATCAAGTGTTGTCAAGTGAAAGCCCCTCCCCCGTGGTCGAGTTCCCAGGCAATTCGTTACATAAAGTACTGTAAATGATAGGTACCAACTCAAGCGCGCACGCGTCATTTTTCGCATATCCTATTACTTCCAGTGCTTTTCCTTTAGTCTAATTAGTATTTAGAGCGTGTGGCATTGTAATTTATGGGACGCAATCACGATTTGCAGTTGAAAATTTCAAGTATAAACGGTTATTATAATTATACATATTGTATAACATAGTGTTACATAGTGTTTATTGAATAACTGAACTAACGTAACGACTTTAGAATGCATATACCAAAGGGTAAGGGGTGACCAGGATGTGTTTCCGTTTAAAATTCAACTCTAAACGGTTATTACAATTATACAAATTATACATTACATAGTGTTAATTGAATAACTAAACTAACCTAACGAATTTAGAATGCATACCAAAGGCTAAGGGGTGACCTGGATGTGTTTTTTATTTCGTCTCATCACTGGTATTTATGCCCTTGGTTTTCCATGATTTTTATGGTCATAAACTGGTTTACCTGTCGGATAATGGTAACTTATACGGTTCAAGGGTAGAAAAATTCGTTATTTCCAACCATGCAGTACCTTAAAAAGTTAATTTGGTTCGCATAGGCCGATGACTACAATTGTTTTACTTCTTTATGGTTTAATATTAAAATTATATATTTATTCGTTAACATAGCATTAATTAATTAGAGTGGCAAATTTAATGACACATTTTGTAAAACAATTCAATCTCAAAATAGTAAGACTAAGTGAGCACCATAAATGCACTTCCTCCTTATATACATTTCCATAACCTTATTACGATATGAGTGAGCTTCGGATGCAAGAAATTCAAATGGTAATGCCAAACATTTTTGTATCTAACTCCAATTCTGTGGAAATGGTCAAACAAATCCCAGCAGACATTGCAACAAAAGGGAATTCTTCCACGTCGGGTCAGAAGTATAATGTTCTCCTAGAACAAGTCAAAGTGACTACATATTTTCCATGATAATTTCGACACAATCCACGGACCTGAGGTTAACTAGCGCTGCATTCGCAGATCACTATTGTTGTGCTCCACGTGGTTCGCCTTGTTGCAAGTTGTTGACCAAGCAGCCGCCAGGAGCGCACGGTCGCTTCGGCACCCCCTAATCTCCCGGTGTGATGTGGACACAAGAATGCGCGGGCGTAGTCCCTCCGCTGACATTGAACTACTTGGCCCAACCATGAGCCAATTTACCGGCCCGCCGCCGCATATCGCGATGTCATCTCAAACTCTATTAGCGTCACAACAAGCCAGTTTAGCTATCTTCCAGTTTGTAAATCAAAATCGAAATGAAGGAAAGGTTTTGAATTCAAAGGATCTATTTAGATTGTGTATGGCCTTATTGTGTATAATTCTAGGATCCTTGAAACTTAAATTGTTTGGATGAAAAGTTTGCCTTTTCTCTTGCAACTTAGCAAGGTTTTATACTCTCAACGAGATTACAACTTTGGATTTTGCAGATAATCAAGAAACGTTAAATTACAACAATTGAAGAAGCATTATTTGTTGATTATTGTGGTTAAAATCCTTCGTGGGAAGGGTTGAGGGGCCAGAAATAGTGCGGGAAGGGTTTGTTTATCCATACTAATATTAGTATGGCTGAAACCTTTTAGTCATTTTGTTATTTTTGTTGTTTTATTTCACTGCTGTACACCAGCTGGTAATTTTACATCACAACATTTTGTTTATCAATTTTACTAGGCCTATATTCTTTTCAACGGTTTTTTTTATCAGTTAAGGCATACTTTAGAACTGTTACTTTTTTTAACAATGTATAGGTTTGATTAAAAAAATAAACAACTGGCTAGGAGTTACTAAATGAAACTAGAAGTTATTAAAAACTATATTTAAGGAAACCTGCTACACGATGTTTGTCACAAGTTTAATTTTTTATAGTTTAAATAGTCAATCCTCTCTCCCCCACCCAAAAAGTCTCTAGGAGGATCAGGTTAAAAAAAAGACCTAACATAATAATAATTTACCAGAGAAACATTTTTATTTAAAATAACTGTACATTAATTTATGCTTTTGTAACTTATGTATGGGTGAAAAGCTTGAGTATCAAGCTTGTCGCCCATACACAATTTCAAATCTCTTTACGCTACACTCTCCAGTTCTGCAACATATGGTCCCCTTCAGTCGTCAGCCGCCGCCTGTGTCGCTGTCTATTGGTAGCGGGTGTCAATTTGCTGACAGATCGTAGACAAGCCGACCCCATTATGCCTGCTGTCACATTCTCCAAGTTTGCTTTTGGAGACTTGAAAGTGTCTGAAAGGGGAAATTATTGCTAAATCACAATCATATGCTTTCTAGAATCGACATTTTTAATACCTTGTTAAATGCGTTATGCGTGGTTTTGAAAGAACGATTTTTTGGTATCTGGAGACTTAAAAACAAAAAGCAATCGTGGTTACGAGCTCGGATCTTACCAGAATTCACAAAAGTTATTTAGACTTATTTTGGAGAAGGTTTTAATAGAATATTTCGTTTTCTTCTTAAACAAAGAATAATAATTTAATATAGCCCAATATTTAGGAAAGCACGTAAATATTATACAATTTTTTTACATTATTTTTTTTTATATGGTTGTATATGGAACAACACATAACATGTTTCAAGGAACGTCAACACTGCCACTAGGAATTAAAGGTTACTCAAAACATGATTGGACGGTTTATAACTAATTCAAACACTATTGAATGAAACGTATAACATATCTTAACTTATATACCTTTTCATAAGGATTTCATTATAAATTTAAGGAATAACAATTTAAAATACTTTAAAATTATTGACTTAAATATTTTATGCTGCTCCCTTTATGATACCAGCAATGCAATATTTTTTGTACTACGCAATTGAACATGCCATACACTACGTCTTCAGAAGGGCGTGAATAAAATGGTATTTTTTCCAGACAGACAATTAAAACCAACCTACGTTTATGTCACTATACCATTCCGCTCTGTCCCGCGTAAAAGACGCATGAAGTGTTGCAACTTATTTTAAAAGTTAAATAATATTAGATATAATAAATTCGAGAATGTTGCACCTTGTCAAACAATGATAAATATTGTACCAGATATTAAACACCACAAGGCGTTGTTGAAGGCGGGCCCTGTAAATGACAGTAATTTGACGCAACCGCACCTTATACCCGATCGCATGGGACTAATGTATACATTGGGTGTTCCCAACCTGATTCAATAATAACACGCTTGAGTTATAGTGTCAAACAATTAGTTTGTTTCCTCAATAAATTTACATAATTGCTGGTAATCTGTTATGCATGAAATGGATACGATATGTGAAAAGTAAAATACTGTTTATTTTTTTATTACAAAATGCAAATGTTTATTTTGTTTAAGCCATTGTATTGTAACACCGTGTCCACATAATAATCATTTTGCAAGACACCAACGCTACCAGGGCATTTTAAAGAAAATACAGAATGAAGGGTACGTTTAGAATGAAGTTTGATGCCTTGTGTAGCTTTTTTCCTGTCTAAGGCCAACTGATTCATTAGATATGGTCATTGATTAAAAGCCCAACAACCAATATTAGGTGTTTCTACTTCCAAATATTATTCCATACCCTTAGGATGAACTAGAGGATGTATTTTTTTCATTTGCTCTGTTTGAAAGACGTTTAAATGTGTTTTTACTTAATTTCCACAACGATAATTTTTTAATAGAACCACATTCACTACCCACATTGATTTCCATAACGATCCGAGGAGTATTTCAGTTAATTTCACAGTAGTTCACAGTAGATTCAGTAAATAATGAATCTTGTTGAAAAATATCTAACTAATCATGATTTTGTTTATAAACGTTTGGCCAATCTAGTATTTGTTGAAAAATATTTCACAAATCATTGTTTTTTTAATGAAATCTGGCCAACAATGGTTTTGTTGATCAAGGTTTGGCCAATCTATGATTTGTTGAAAAAACATTTCCCAAATGTTAGTTTTGTTGAATGAGATCTGACCAATCATGGTTTTTTTGATAAAGGTTTAGCCAATCTCTGATTTGTTAAAAAACATTTTACAAATCTTTGTTTTGTTGAATAATATCTAACCAATCATAATGGGTTTTTGATAAAAGTTTAGCCAATCTATGATTTGTTGGAAAACACTTCACAAATCTCTGTTTTTTTTATATTATTATATCAGGCCAATCATGGTTTTGTTGAAAAAGATTCGGCCAGTTACGGTTTCGTTGAAAAAGATCTTGCCAATCATGGTTTTGTTGAAAAAAGGTCGATGCTCAACTTTGTGTTTCAATCGTTCATAACTTTTGTCCGTCCATCCAGTTGATGTCGAGACCTGTTGCAGGGCGATCAACACTGATATGATGTGATGGTCCAGGTCAGCGTGTGCAGCGCAGGTAAGATTTGCAGCTGAGCTAAGGTCAGCTGTCGCCGGTGGTGGAGGTACCGCCCTTGTATTAGCATACGATGTACATTGCTTCACTGGACCCAGTTTTGTAACCGACAGCTGCGTTGATTAGAGATAACGCAGCGGTAAAGTAAATGGTCCTCGCTCCGTCCGCGTCACCCACTGGGTCCGAACACCACCGCGTATCATGATGTATAACAGATGGAAGCACCAAGTTTCATAGGTTTAAAATAATTGGAGTGGAATCATTCTTTATGGTCTTTTAATAAGAATAAACTAGAGTTTTTTACGACCGAAATGGCAAAAATGAAACTACAACGGTTATCGTTATAAAAATAAACGCATTATCTAATTAGGATATTGGATCCATTATCTTCATTATTGATCTTTGATGCCATTATGTTAGTTTGTATACATCAGTTTAGACTAGTTTTGATAGATTGAAAATATTCAAATGCTACAAAATTTAATAATTGTTTTTGTGTGCCAAGATTAAATTACACTATCACTACCATGTTATGATCCCATTAATTTTTGGAATTGCAAAACTGACAAAACCCGTGTTTTATGAAGTATTGCCCTTACCACCAGAATAGCTATTTTCAGCCATTGCATATCTCCAATCCATCAGTTAGTCCAAGAGGCGATTAGTGATTTCGTTAAGAGGGCTTCTACTCTACTTTTGAAACTCTAAAATATCTCCAAGAACTAAATTCGAACTCAAATTACAGTTTATGTCTAAAGAACAGAAATTGTATTCAAGCTGATATTTTCTTACGGATTGTGGTGATTGCACAATTTAAAATCTGTGACATTTTTATGGTTTTTACTATGTTGAACACCCATTTTAATTTCACGACTGACTAGCCTCTAGCACTTCTCAACTTCGGTTGAACACTTCGAAGAACTGTTTCAAGATTATGTTTCTGCTCACAAAACCTGAGCATTGTGTACAAAACAGAAGGGCGGGTCCCCCACAAAGGATTGTAAGAATGTTCAATAAGGTAAATTACCAGCGCAATATGTTCACAACAATGGAACAGTGCTGGCGGCGCGTGGCGGTGTCGCAAGCGACTGTGTGCTTTATAGAGGCAATGACCCATTAGTTGACAGCCCAAATTCGTTTGCCAAGGTTACATTCCAGTTTTTGCTTTGTTAGAAATTTTTAGACAGCAGTTGTAATTTATGTAACGTTTATGAAACCCCTAAAAAGTTTTCTAGCATTAGTTACTCTTAGCATGACTTAATTTTAATGCGGGGAATAATCGTAATGACACATTATTTGTGTATTGACAATAGCTTCAAGGAACTAACTACTTTATTCTCTTATGGTTCTACATCTTGGACTTTGTCAATAAAATTATTTTCTAATCTTAATCCTTATTCAGTTAGATTCCCTTACTTTATCAAATAATTGACCACTCTTCGGAATGATACACGTATTGTTAAACTAAGACACCCATTGTTGGAGCTAGACACTCATTATTGAAGCTAGACACATAGTGTTGGAACTAGACACAAAGTGTCTAGAGAAGAAAAGACTCAATACATGGTATGTTCATTTAAGTAGGGCGTGGAGAGAGACGAAGCTATCAGGCTCCTCAGATTTTGGATCGACCCACATCTAGACTGGAAACACCACAGAGGAAAGGTATGTGTCAAACTTATAAGAGTCCTCTATACTTAAGAAGGTTAAGGTCCGTTCTTATACAGCCGTATTTGGTGACAGTGTACCATGCCTTGTTCCATAGCGATCTCATGTATGGATCGCTTGGTACTGTGGGGACATTCGACGTTGGCCCAGCAGGCTGTGCTGCTCCTTCAAAAAAGGCCCAGAGAATAATAACATCATCTGATCGAAATGAGCACTGTTACCCCATTTTCAGAGAACTTTGTGTGCTGAAAATATTTAGTCAGTATGCAGTAAACAGCGTGGTACTCCTCAAGGAAAATCTGGGGACTTTCGAGCAGACGAACAAGAAGCACAGTTAAGGTGCTGCTATACATCGACGTCACGTCACGTCACGTCACGTCTTCATTCGCATCCATTCGCACCGATGGATCCGGCGATTCCGGAGGAGGTGCTATACATCGACGTCAAGCATTCGCATTCGCACTGGACGTCACGTCCATTCCGCCAATTCTCACGGATTCCGCGCGGATTCCGCGGATTCTGCGCGCGAAAAAAAGCGTTGAGATATGGAAAAGATATGTGAGATATGGAAAAGCGTTGAAAAAAGGTTGAGATATGGACTCTATGTAGATAATAAGTTAAGGGTTTTCTATAGATGTATTTAAATATGTAAGGGCTGTAAACATATTATATTTGAAGTGTAAGGTGAAAATCCACCTCTTCTGCACTTTACGATTTTTCAAATGAGGTTCTTCAGGCCTTGGACACGTCACAGAGGGCCCTCGGTGTCTTCTGTGACTTATCTAAGGCCTTTGATTGCGTAAACCACTCCGCTCTTCTATCAAAATTAGATCATTATGGCATTCGAGGAACAGCCCTATATTGGTTCAGTACATTTCTGTCAAACAGTCAGCAAGCGGTAAAGCTGAATAATTTACAAACTTGCCAATCATCCTGGTCATCAAACAATACAGGTGTTCCGCAAGGATGTATTATATCTCCAATCCTTTTTCTTCTGTACATAAATGACCTTAATATCTGTAACACCTCAAAATCCCAACTCTTCATGTTTGCGGATGACGTGTCACTTCTGGTGCGGGGGGAGGATGAAAATGAGGTGGTCGAAAACACACAATCAGAAATGAATAAATTTAAGAAATGGTTTCAGGCAAATGGTCTACTCCTTAATGCCAAAAAGACCAAATCCATTGACTTTCATTTCCAAACCATGTCCAACCGGGCAAAAGAGAACATTGATATACATATAAGCCCAAATGAAAATTTAAAATGTGATGCAAGAGTCTCATTCTTGGGTGTATGGATAGAGGGAAATATGTCATGGTGCTCTCACGTTGAGAAACTTTTAAGAAAGCTAAACTCTGCAACATATGCCATCCGTATCCTCAAACCATCCTGCTCTAGAGAAACCATTATGAGCGTGTATAGAGCATAACTCGCCTACGGCTCGATGGGGGCTCCGCCCCCATGCCCCCTTAGGGGGTTGCCCTGAATTCGTTAATTTTTCTAAGTCTTAAGAACTGAACAGGCTAGTTGAGGCCTCCACCCCAACTCTATACTTATCTTCTCTGACTTAGTTTAATAGTTCAGGAAATCTAAAGCATTTAAGATATTCTCTTGATATTTTAAGTTCAAATTGATACTTTTGTTTTATATTTTATATTTAATGCTCAGGGTATGTGTGTGTAGCTAAATTACATTCATCTAAGTGTCATAACAATAAATAAAAAAATATTAAAATATCTCAATTTTTGTGAAAGAATATTGAAAATACGCCCCTTTTTGGGGCGAAGAGAGTGAAATGCTACAAAATCTTAAGGCCCACCTTATAGAGATATCTAAAAAGAATATAATGCTGAAAAAAATATATCGGTATGGCCATATCTTTACCGGGTTCAACAAAATCACCAAAAACTGTACATATAAAGGTTAATAATTTAGTTTTTTTTTTCAGTTTGTTTACTAATCTTGGATTGAAATCGGCAAATGGCTGCTACTATAGTAAGAAATAGTGTGTATAGTAGTGTATATTCATAGTATACACAAAATTTGAGGCATGCATGTGTCATAAAAGTAAACGATAAATATTGAAATAGAGCAATTTTGGTGAAAGAATTACGATATTGTGAATGTACGCCCCTCTTTACGAGTGAAGAAGGTGAGATACGGCAAAATTGCATAGGACCGAACTTGTAGAGCGGCAAAAATAGAATATAATACTAACAAAACAAATATCAATATTGAAGTATATTTGGCAGAATAAATTAATTTACAACACTTTACACGAAAAAATGTTAAGAATTTTGTGTTTTAAAAAGAATTTTAGACTTAATTATAATTGAAATTGGTCAATGGCTGCCGCTATGGTAAGATCTATTTGAGGTCATAATATGTACTAAAGTTCAAGCATCCGTGTGCAATATTAGTAAATAAAAAATATTAAAATAGCGAGATTTTGGTGAAAAAATTGGAAATGTTGAAAGTACGCCCCTTTTTAAGGGTGAAGGGAGTGAGATACGGCAAAATTTCACAGGACTAAACTTGTAGAGTGTCTAATTCCTGACCATGAATTATACCTCAGATTCGAGATAGAACCTCTCGTTCAAAAGTTACAGCGTATTTAGAAAATGCCTTACATGGTGTATATTTTACCATACAAAATTTTAGGGGGTTAAAATTTGAAAACTCAATGTTTTGCGATTTCCCCTTTGTATTAACCATACAAACTACGTGTGTACCAAATTTCAAGTTTCTAGCTCATCCGGACCAAAAATTACGATTTCTCTATTGTTCCAGAACCGGCAAAATCCCACTACTTATGTTCAAAAATCCGGAAAAAGTGAAAAATGTATTTTGTGAGTAAACGAGAGGAGATACGGTGAAATATGTAAAGATAAAAATTTTAGATATTTAACAGATCTATCAAAATTGTTATGTAAAAGTTTTTGTAGAACAAACCGTTTAGTCACTAGAGCCCGAAAACCGAAAACGGGGTTTCATTAAAAACGCTCTGGAGGCTTAACGGTGCGAGATGTGATAAAAAGTCACAGGACCAAAGTTGTAGATAATTAAATTCCCTATCGTAGTATTGTTCTCAGATTTTAGATAGGACGAAGCGTTTGGCCGCTAGAGCCAAAAAACTAAAATTAAAATTTCGGAAGTCCGCCATTTTGAATTTTTTTTAGTAGGTTAAAACAACAAATTTGCAAGTTTAAGATTTTTTTAAGATGCTAAGATTCCTTAGCATTGACCATTCAGGCTAGACGTATGCCAAATTTCAAGTCTCTAGCTTAAATAGTTACGTCAGAACTTCGTATCCCATATAAGTGAGTGAGTGAGTTACACATGGGGCCGTATATATTATAGACTCGCCTACGGCTCGATGGGGGCTCCGCCCCCATGCCCCCTTACGGGGTTGCACCCGAATTTTTAATTGCTCTAAGTATGAAGTACTGAACAGGCTAGTTTGGGCCTCCACCTGACTTAGTTTAATAGTTTAGGAAGTCAAAAGCATTTAAGATGTACTCTCGATATTATTAAGTATAAATTGATACTTTTGTTTTATATTTTATATAAAATGCTCAGGGTATTTGTGTGGAGCTAAATTTTAGGCATCTTAAGTGTCATAATAGTAAATAAAAAATATTAAAATAACTCAATTTTTGTGAAAGAATGATGAAATTTTGAAAGTAAAATAAATAAATAAAAATGTCTTTATTTATCCAGCGATTTTCAGTAACAACTGTTTTTCAAAATAACTTTCGTCCAATAAGTCTAACAAGTTCAAGCAAGTTACATAATTTACATAATAAATAAAAAACAACAAGTACGCCCCTTTTGGGGTGAGCTGGGTGAAATGCTACAAAATTTCAAAGGGCCGAGTTTAAAGAGTATCTTAAAAGAATATAAAAATGACAAAAGATATATCAGTATCACAGTATTTTTACCGGGTTAAATAAAATCACAAGAAAACTATACATGAAAAATGTTAATAATTTAGTACTTACAATTAATTGCTTTTAAGTAATATTATATTGAAATTGGCCAATCACTTTTCCTATAGTAAGACCTAGATATGGTCGTAATATATACTAATATTGAGGCATCGATGTGCCATAACAGTAAATGAAAAATATTGAAATAAAGCAATTTTTGTGAAAGACATTCGATATTGTGAAAGTACGCCCATTTTAAGGGTGAAGGGGGTGAGATACTGCAAAATCGCATAGGACCAGACTTGTAAATCGTCTAAAATAAAATATAATACTGGCAAAACATATATCAATTTTGCAGTGCATTTGGCAGAATAAAGTAATTTATAAACACTTTACACGAAAAAATGTTAGAAATTCCGTGTTCCTACAATTTTTTTGAACAAAACTTATATTGAAATTGATCAACGGCTGCTACCACAGTAAGAGCTAGTTGAGGTTAAAATATGTACTAAATTTCTTGCATCTACGTGCCATTAGAATACATGAAATTTCTTAAAATAGCGCATTTTTGCGAAAGAATTTCGATTTTTTGAAAGTACGCAGCTCTTTCCGGGCGAAGGGGGTGAGATATTGCAAAACCGCACAGGAACGTACTTTTAGAACGTCTAAAATAAATATAATACTGTAAAATATATATAAATTGTGCAGTGAATTCGCCTGAATAAATTAATTTACAAACACTTTACACAAAAAATGTTAAGAATTAAATGTTTTTCAATTGTTTTAGACTAAATTCCGATTTAAATTGGAAAAAAGCTACTACTATAGAAAGAACCTGTTGAGCTCATAATATAAACAGAAATTCATGCATATATGTTACATAATATTAAATACAAATATCAAATTGGCGCAATTTTTTCTAAAAACTTTAGAAATTTTGAAAGTACGCCACATTTAAAGGGTGAAGAGGGTGAGATAAGGCAAAATTTCACAGAAGCAAACTTGTAGAGCGACTATAAGAGAATATAATTATGGCAAAACATATAACAATATGGCAGTACATTTACAGGGTTAAAGTGAATAAAAACACTTTACATGAATAAATCTTAAGGAATTTGTGGTTTTACACTTTTTTCTACTAAAATTTTATTGACATTGGCAAATCGCTATTACTATAGAAAGAACTGTTTGATATTACAGAAAATCATGCATCCACGAGCCATAATACTAAATAAAAATATCGAAATAGCGCAGTTTTTGCGAAAAATTTTATAAAATTTGAAATTACACCCCTTTTAAGGGTGAAGGAGTTGAGATACGGACAAACGTCAGAGGACCAAACCTATGGGGTATCTAAAATAGAATACAATACTGGAAAACATGTATCGATATAGAAGTATATTTACCAGGTAAAAGTAAATTACAAACACTATACATGAAAAAATGTTAAGGATTTCGTTTGTTTCCGATTTATTTGGACTAAACTTTGGTTTAAATTGGCCAATGAATGCTTTAATAGTTAGACCTATATAAGGGCATATTATGTACAAAATTTTACTCATCGATGTGCCATAATACTAAATGAAAAATATTAAAATAGTGCAATTTCTGTTGACGAATTTGGAAATTTTGGAGGTACGCCCCTTTTTAAGGGTGAAGGGGATGAGATACGGTAAAATGTCATTGGACCAAACTTGTAGAGCGTTTCATTCCCCACTAACGATTTTTCCTCAGATTTGAGGTAAGACTCCTCGTTCAAAAGTTACAGCGAAAATAAAAAACCCTCACATATTCAGATTACCGATGTCATCCCTTTAAATTTTTTTGAGGGGGTTAAAATTTGAAAATACAATGTTTTGGGATTTTCCCTTTTTATTGACCATACAAACTATGTGTGTACCAAATTTCAAGTTTCTAGCTCATCCGGAAATCCGAAATACTTTGTATACGTGATCAGTGAGTGAGTCAGTTTCACATCGGGTTGTATAGTATTTAGACTCGCCTACGGCTCGATGGGGGCTCCGCCCCCATGCCCCCTTAGGGGGTTGCCCTGAATTCGTTAATTTTTCTAAGTCTTAAGAACTGAACAGGCTAGTTGAGGCCTCCACCCCAACTCTATACTTATCTTCTCTGACTTAGTTTAATAGTTCAGGAAATCTAAAGCATTTAAGATATTCTCTTGATATTTAAAGTTCAAATTGATACTTTTGTTTTATATTTTATATTTAATGCTCAGGGTATGTGTTTGTAGCTAAATTACATTCATCTAAGTGTCATAACAATAAATAAAAAAATATTAAAATAACTCAATTTTTGTGAAAGAATATTGAAAATACGCCCCTTTTTGGGGCGAAGAGAGTGAAATGCTACAAAATCTTAAGGCCCACCTTATAGAGATATCTAAAAAGAATATAATGCTGAAAAAAATATATCGGTATGGCCATATCTTTACCGGGTTCAACAAAATCACCAAAAACTGTACATATAAAGGTTAATAATTTAGTTTTTTTTTTCAGTTTGTTTACTAATCTTGGATTGAAATCGGCAAATGGCTGCTACTATAGTAAGAAATAGTGTGTATAGTAGTGTATATTCATAGTATACACAAAATTTGAGGCATGCATGTGTCATAAAAGTAAACGATAAATATTGAAATAGAGCAATTTTGGTGAAAGAATTACGATATTGTGAAAGTACGCCCCTCTTTACGAGTGAAGAAGGTGAGATACGGCAAAATTGCATAGGACCGAACTTGTAGAGCGGCAAAAATAGAATATAATACTAACAAAACAAATATCAATATTGAAGTATATTTGGAAGAATAAATTAATTTACAACACTTTACACGAAAAAATGTTAAGAATTTTGTGTTTTAAAAAGAATTTTAGACTTAATTATAATTGAAATTGGTCAATGGCTGCCGCTATGGTAAGATCTATTTGAGGTCATAATATGTACTAAAGTTCAAGCATCCGTGTGCAATATTAGTAAATAAAAAATATTAAAATAGCGAGATTTTGGTGAAAAAATTGGAAATGTTGAAAGTACGCCCCTTTTTAAGGGTGAAGGGAGTGAGATACGGCAAAATTTCACAGGACTAAACTTGTAGAGTGTCTAATTCCTGACCATGAATTATACCTCAGATTCGAGATAGAACCTCTCGTTCAAAAGTTACAGCGTATTTAGAAAATGCCTTACATGGTGTAGATTTTACCATACAAAATTTTAGGGGGTTAAAATTTGAAAACTCAATGTTTTGCGATTTCCCCTTTGTATTAACCATACAAACTACGTGTGTACCAAATTTCAAGTTTCTAGCTCATCCGGACCAAAAATTACGATTTCTCTATTGTTCCAGAACAGGCAAAATCCCACTACTTATGTTCAAAAATCCGGAAAAAGTGAAAAATGTATTTTGTGAGTAAACGAGAGGAGATACGGTGAAATATGTAAAGATACAAATTTTAGATATTTAACAGATCTATCAAAATTGTTATGTAAAAGTTTTTGTAGAGCAAACCGTTTAGTCACTAGAGCCCGAAAACCGAAAACGGGGTTTCATTAAAAACGCTCTGGAGGCTTAACGGTGCGAGAAAAAGTCACAGGACCAAAGTTGTAGATAATTAAATTCCCTATCGTAGTATTGTTCTCAGATTTTAGATAGGACGAAGCGTTTGGCCGCTAGAGCCAAAAAACTAAAATTAAAATTTCGGAAGTCCGCCATTTTGAATTTTTTTTAGTAGGTTAAAACAACAAATTTGCAAGTTTAAGATTTTATCCTTAGCATTGACCATTCAGGCTAGACGTATGCCAAATTTCAAGTCTCTAGCTTAAATAGTTACGTCAGAACTTCGTATCCCATATAAGTGAGTGAGTGAGTTACACATGGGGCCGTATATATTATAGACTCGCCTACGGCTCGATGGGGGCTCCGCCCCCATGCCCCCTTAGCGGTGTCCCTAAATTCGTAAATTAATAAAAAGTCAAGTATGAAATTGGTTAGTTCCACGGAAGAACTGAACAGCCAAGACAGTAACAAACCCGTTTAATACACACAATTCACAATCGATAGTCAAAAAAGCTTTGAAAATCTCCTATGAAACGGTTTTAATAACTCTTCGTTGTTAAAATTTGTTAAAATATTTTGAGTGTGATATAATAATTATTTATTCTGGGTGTTATGCTGAATTGAGGGTCCACTCCCTAAATTGTTGCCCCAATTCCGTAATTTCTGTAAAAACTTGATGCAGTAAACGGGCTTGTTGAGGGCTATTAACTTCAATGTGTTCGCTGAATTAGTTTGTAAATAAAAAAGTCGAGTGTTAAACAGGTTAGCTTTACCAAAGAAGTGCACAAACAAGACAGTAACAAAAGGCGTTTTGTCAGTAGGTTGGAAAAACTGAAAACGCGATTGCACAAAAATTAGTCTGGAGATTTACGCAATTGGTGCGATGTACGACAAAAGTCACAGGACCAAAATCGTAGTTCATCCAATTCAGTACCGTAGTAGTCTCAAATCTATGAAAGGCCTAACCGTTTAGCCGCTAGAGTTGAAATATACTAAAATTACGATTTCTCTAGTTGGCCAAAAGCCACTACTTATTTATCACAAAACTGGGAAAAAGTGAAAAATTTATTTTGAGAGTAAACGGAAAGAGATACGGCAAAGTATGTCAAAATCAAAATTGTAGATATTAAAAAGACCTATAAAAGTTGTCATATAAACATTTTTGTAGGACAAACCATTTAGTCGCTAGGGCCCTAAATCTAAATATAAATTCCACAAAAATCAGTTTGGAGGGTTAACGGTGCGATGTACGACAAAAAGTCAAAGGACTAAAATTGTAGATCATCCAATTCCTTATTGTAATATGCTCTCATAGTAGTAAAGGACCCCCATCCAGCCCAGCGTTCTGATTGGTTGATTTTGGTCACGTGATCGATGACGTCACAAGGTTTCCGTGTTCTGATTGGTTGATTGAAGATCAGGTGACCGATTAGGGACCGCCCCCTTTCAAGATGGCGTCTCACTTGACAGTTTAGGCCCTATGACCCCAACCACGTGTTTGTTACCCTTTACTTTGTAATTTTTACCAATATTAGTAAATGATGTGGCGACAATATTTTCTGGGTTGCGCTGATAGCCACTTCCGCGCCCGGGCGCGATAGCAGCTTCCCGGCGCGATAGCCACTGCTCTCTACAGTTTTGCCACTTGGGCGACATGCATCAAACGGGTAAGGTAACATCATCTATAAACTTTAAGTTTTTGGTTTGTCACTGTTTTTTAAATTATTAATACGTATTATAAAAAAGATCATTTTAATTTAGTGCTTTAAAAAGCATATTTTCCAATATATAAAAATTAATACTTTAGGTTTTTTATAGACTTTGTCATATTTTTTACTATAATTAAATATTATTACATATACTTCAACTTAAACTTTTGAGCCTTGTGTTTGACTCTAGAAAGCATATTTTGAGTTTGTAGTATTATACGAAAAAATATATGAGTTTTTTTTATAGACTTTGTCCCATAGAATGTTTGACCAAATCTTTTGAACTTTATGAGTGTGTGATTGCAAAAGATTTGTAATTTATATTTTAATTTTGTGTATTATTATATAAAAAAAAAATTCCTCGAGTTTTTGATAGACGTTAGAATGGTATACTTTTATTAAACTATTGTGTACCATTATATATATTTCAACTTAATCTTTTGAGTACAGACTTGTAGTATATTTGTCAAAGGGTTTGACTGCGTTTGGCACATTTTTTATTACCATTGTGTACTTAATGCTAGTTGTTAAACTAGTAATTTCTAATAGAAGGAAAATAAGAATGCGAGGATATAATATATATAAGCGTTTTATTTTTCCCCAGTTATAAATATTTTTAACAATATTAACAAAATATATAGCAAAGCTATAGGCATATAGCAATAGTTACAACTTCTTCATAACTTCAAAATGGTATAAATACTTAAACTTTTAACAAAAAGTTAACAATATTGAAAAAATAATGTTTACAAGTCATACATATTTTAACATTATGGTAAAAGTAGTGGTTTTTACAAGAGCTATAATTAACATTAAAAAATTTATAAAAATTGTTAAACAATAATACTGAAAGTTTTTTAGCAAGAGGCATATTTTAACATTTAAAAATCATTCAATTTTACATATTGCTAAAAGTATTATGTTAATAAAAGTAGGCTTTTACATAACAATAGTAATAATAGATTTAAAAATAATAGTAGTAGTAGCATAGGGTTTCTATGACACAAGGGAATTTTGTAAACTAACCAAGGCATATTTTAATAAAAATTTCAAAAGGTATGACATATTTTATCATTTTAGTGCTTTTAAAATAGAAATAATATGATTTAAACATGTACAGAGAATCTTTTTACATGAAATTGAAATTTAAAAAGTAGTAGTATGTGGTTTGACACAAATGAATTTTGTAAAGTATACCTAAATAGCCAAGGTTTATTTTAACAACAACAGAGTCAAAAGGTAGTACATATTTTATGGGCTTTTTTACAATAAAAATAATAAGTTTAAAAAAAACTTGACATATTAACATGAAATTGGAATAAATTTAACAAATAGTAGTAGTAGTAGTATGTGGTTTCTATGACACAAAGGAATTTTTATAATTATATAACCAAGGCTTATTTTAACAACAACAGAGTTATAAGGTAGTACATATTTTATGGGCTTTTTTACAATAAAAATATTAAGTTAAAAAAAAAACTTGAAATATTTACAATTGGAATAAATTTAACAAGTAGTAGTAGTAGTATGTGGTTTCTATGACACAAAGGAATTTTGTAAAGTATTTCTATATAACTAAAAACATTTCTATTGTAACAAAAAAATAGAACCAACAGGTAGTACATACTTTATGGGCTTTGAAATAATAAGTTTATGAGAAATTTTAAATATATCTATATTGGAAAAGTGATTGCTTAAAAAACTAGTTGTATGATTGCAAAAAAAAAAAAAAAACTTTAAATATAACCAAGACATATTTTGAAAGCCAAAAGATATTATTTAAAAAAATTGTAGGGCCCAAGTTTTACAAATGTTGCCCCTGGGGAACTTTTGAAATACATGAAAAAGGTGTTATTAAAAGAATATGTTATATTTGGCGTGGAAGAGGGTTCTACATGTAGGGCATCGCCCTACCCCGTCCATACAAGGGCCACAAAATAAGTGGCCACATGGAATCAGTACCACGGATGGACGTACGTCCATACATATGGAGCACTCCGGAGGTTGACCGGGAGGTTCTGGTGAACAGGGCCGGGTGTGGTCCTGTATGTTGTACAGGGGGGACCCGCTGTCTGCTGCGTAGGTCCTCATGAGGTGGTTATCGGCTTGCAGGACCGAGCTGATGGAAGCGTGGAGCTCCCTCCAGACAGCAGCTGCAAGTGCCCCCTGTTGAACCGTGTTCGTCCTGGCTAGAAAGTAGCTTATGAATGAGAGGACATTCCTCACCATCCTCATCCACCTTCTCAGGACGTCGGCTCCTCGGCGGTCAGTCCAGTTGTCCGGCTGCTGGTGTTGCGTCTGTAACATTAAAACGAGCTGTAAGTACACAATTATTGGACGATAAGTCCCCCCTTCAGCTCCATAGGGCTTACACAATTTATTTCCACAGGCCAATCATTTTGCAATTTGGAAATACCACCAAAACCAGTTGGCGATTGTCTTTGCCAAGTAATTAGTCGCAAATTGTTGATAGCGTGGCTTAGGCCCACTGTAGTATTTGTTGTTTCCAAATATGTGGAAACAGCTATTGATAACTTACCCATATTATCTCGTCGACCCGATTCATGATCCGCCTATTCATTTTGTAATCATTTATAGTGTATCCTCCGGAGTGCTGTAGGATTCCGCTGCAATGACCACATATAACTGACGTCCAAAAGTGGTACAGGTCGACATCTGGTTGATTCTAAAAACAAAAAAAAAACTCTTTTAGCTTTTGATAACTTACCCTTATTATCTCATCGACCCGGTCCATGACCCGCCGACTCATTTGGTAATCATGCATAGTGTAACCTCCGGAGTGCTGCAGAATCCCACAGCAGTGTCCACAGAGTCCCCAAAAGGTACGTTGATCCCCATGAGGTTGATTCTATAAAAAAAAGAAACCCTTAGCCATGTATTGAAAGTTGTTTTAACAGTTAATAAATTTTGACTCTAAATCTTGAACAAATTGAGGCAACAGTTAATAAATTGATTTAATATATTGGACTTTAAATCTTAATTGATTACAAAGATTGCAAATTGAGGTAATAAACAGTAAATAAATTTATTTAATATCTTTGACTCCAAATTGTAATTGAAATTGCATATTTCTATTGTGTGGTAATAAAGAGTAAATAAATTTATTTAATATCTTCGACTCTAAATTGTAATTTATTACAAACTGTAAATTGAGGCAATAAATAGTTAATAAATTGATTTTGTTTAACTCTAAATTGTAATTTATTACAAACTGTAAATTTAATTAATAGTTAATAAATTGATTTAATATCTTTGACTCTAAATTGATTATTGCAAATTGAGGCAAACTAATAATACTTACATTGTGCCGTGGTGTTTGTCGTGGGGGGAAAGCAAATACGTCTTCCTCCTCGTCCTCCTCCAAGAGCCGGTGTTGAGGCTGGTGTTGCTGGTCTTGGCGACAGCTACACCTTAGAGGCCTTGGACGAACAGGTGTTGGTTCTTCCCGCCTTTGGGACCCCTCACCCATCAAAGCCCTCCGTAGTATGGGCGATGACTCTGGTTGTTCATCCCCCTGCCGCGATGTGGATGGCTCCGACATTGAAGGTGGTTGCCGTCTCATCCACACCGGTAGAACGCGAGCAGGTGGATACTGCCTCGGTAGGTGTAGCCCTGAGGTAGATGGGGAAGACTCTTGCTGCTGGGGCTGCTGCTGTGGCTCCTGTTGTGGCTGCTGCTGTGGCTGTGGCTGCTGTGGCTGCTGGTGCTGTGCCCGGACGGGTGGTGGTAGAACCCTATTGAATGTTGTTTCGAATGTTCGGGCTAAATTTGCTGGAAGCTGGTCAACAGTGTTAGTGAATGTTGCAAAACAGTTTTCCACCTCTTCTCTGTTTCTCTGAAAAAAACATACAAAAATTATATTACCATGAGCCTAAGCTATATTTTTGTACAAGTTAGTTTTCCACCTCTTCTCTGTTTCTCTGAAAAAACATACAAAAATTATATTACCATGAGCCTAAGCTATATTTTTGTACAAGTTAAAAATGTTTCTAAAGTAAACCTATAAAAAATATACGTACATTTGGGTTAGACAGAAGAGTTGTGAATCTTTCCAAACATGCTCGAACATTGTTCCACGACCTGTGGTGTTCCTCGTCGATTGCCTCGAGGGTGCGAACGATGCAAAGTGTTTCTTCAACGCTTTGGCGCACCCTCTGAAAGAGATCTCCATCACCGTCGTCGTCATCCATATCAGTTTCATCACTATCTTCCACTACTAATTGATGGGAAGATTCGCCGGATGGTGGAGACGTCTGTAAAATAAGACCTAGTTATTATAGTTTAATATGGTGATATAAAAAATTTGTAAAAAATACTGAAATGTTCGAGCTTTTATTTTCTACGGCAAACACCATATACAATAAGAAAAGTTACATTGTTAAATTAAACTTGCTAAAGATGTAACAGATTATACAATATTTGAGAAAAAATTCAAAAGTTTAATATACAATACATAACAGTAAGTAAGCAATGTCTGAGAAAGTGTACACAATATTTTACAGAATTCCTAGGCCTTTGGCAACAACAATCATGTGCATCTTTAAACGTTATATCATTATTAAAATTATCAACCATTTGATTTGTTTAAGCGTTTAGCTTTAAACCTTGTATTAAAATAAAAAATCAACTATTTAATAAATTGACTAAAGCTAATTTTTACACGTTACAGTTAATTAAAGTTAAAAAAATATTTACTCGAATGTTTTTTGGCTGATCTGGTAGATCAGTATTAAACACAACCATTAATTGACTAAAGTTGACTTGCTTTGCTGTATTATTTTAAAAGTTTTATAACTTTGACATGTTACAGTTAATAATTAGTAAAAATATGTACCTGATTGTTTGGAGGTATGGCGACACAGCAGGCGGCCAAAGCGACGAGCAGGCAGATGATGTACGTGGCCATGGTGGTGGTGATGTACACTGGGTAGCCTAGGCAGGCGCAGTCCTTATATAGTGCTCCTGACGTCAGCGTATCACGTGAGCTCTGCTAGCCCCGCCTCCCGAGCGCCAGTGACCCAAGTTTCCACACCACCTAATGAGGTAGGGTCCCGGCGCGTTCTTTTTTTGACCAGAGGCTTCCCCTGGAGGCCTAACCCTCTGGATTGCTTTATACCAGTGGTAAGTACTAGGGGATAGATATATTTTAAGTACTAGGGGATAGATATATTTCAAGTACTGAGGAATATTTTACTAATGAAGGGGCTAGATATATTTACATCGCCAAAAGTGCTGTTCATACACACACACACACACACACACACACACACAACTGTAAAAGAGTTATAAAGAACACACATTTTACGGTTTCACAGGAGATTAATCCCAACTTTCTGTAAAAGAGTTATAAAGAACACACATTTTACGGTTTCACAGGAGATTAATCCCAACTTTTCTGGACAAGGTGGCTTTTTTTTTTTTAATATTACACTTGGGGGTTTTTTTACACCCGCGTGCAATATTTTGCCAGAGGGGTTTAACCTCGCCTTGCCAGCAACTCTTTACAGTCACTCTTTACAGTCACTTTTTACATACATTATGAACAGCACTAGGCAAACTATTACTACACTTTTTTTGTGTTTTAACTTTTATATTTTTTTTTTACTTTTTCTTTTTTTATATATTATGATAATTAACTATAATCATATTTATACTTCTGTGCCCAACGGGACAAAGCCTACATGTTTGGAAAGAAACTTTCCACTTACACACTGGTATAAAGCAATGTTGTCCCAATCAACTTTGTCTGCAAAATCGTGAATAAATGACTCTGATAGGGACTGTTTTTCGCTGATAATAGACCAACAGTCTGGAGAAAAAGACGGGGCAAATTCTCTGAGAACACTTTCACTGAATTTAGATTTTTGTAAAAGTATGCACCAGTTTACCCGGTGAAAATACATCCTGAGTAACTCAATGTTAAAATCATAATGTTTTGACAGTAAATCCCAATTTAGGTATCTATCGAATTTCATAATGAATCTATCATTTAAAACGCCTACCGGCTCCTTTGGCTCAGAGGATAGAAGATCCCAAGCGTCCATCTTGTTCGACGGTTTTTGTTGAAATAATTTTATTCGTTAAATTTCAACTTATAAAGTGTTTTAGCACTGCGCAAAGCGCATTTACCTCCACCACTGTTGTGCTGTGGCAAAATACAATTGACCGTTAAATCATGTGTACTTTTGCATTCTTGCTGAATATCCACCACATTAAAATGAAACTCGTTTAAAAATGTGGCTTTTTCACCACCTTTGGTGTATAGCGTTGTAAAAGGCTTACAAAGAGCACGAATCAATTCCTCGTCATAGGGAATACCTTTTGCCTCCCATTTTATAAGGTGAAAATGTCTCGTAAGCCATCGAGCTGTTCTTGACATTTTACTGTTCAAACGCGTTTCACTGAACGGGGCATCAAAAATCAAATGTGCGTTAAAGTATTTACTTACTATAGCAAATTCCTTAATAACGAATCTATTTTGATTATCTTTAAAGCCGTGAAATTCAACTACTGCTGATCCAATACTAGCCATTTTTTGAAAAACAGTACTTCGTCCACTAGTTTATTGACAAGATGTGTAGGCAAACCTTGTGGCGGAATAGCGTCGTCTTCCTCCTCTGAAACTAGCACACGGTCTATAAAAAGTTGAATAAGCTGTTCG
Organism: Neoaliturus tenellus; assembly: GCA_030545055.2. Classification (NCBI taxonomy): domain Eukaryota; kingdom Metazoa; phylum Arthropoda; class Insecta; order Hemiptera; family Cicadellidae; genus Neoaliturus; species Neoaliturus tenellus. Next base: position 39,843 of record JAQYXR010001072.1, read on the forward strand.
TTAATAAAAAGTTCAACGAGATACTTCTTCACTTCGTGAAGGTTGCGTATAAACTGAGTCCATTCGCTTTGGTTGAGCAAAATTGTACGCTCTTTATCTTGAATGGCTACGTACAATTTTCCAAACACTTTTTTTATTTTTACCGCGTATCCATCCCCATAGCCATTTTTAGTTTCCTCGACCAAAGAGGATGTAATGTTGTCAAAATAAACTACTAAATCATTGAAAACGTTATAGGGCCAAAATGTATAGCTTTTCCCAGTTTTAAATAGTATGCCTACCTTATGCTCTAGACTTTCAAAATATCCGACTACCACAAATTTGGAATAATCCTTGTCCAGATAGAAAATATTTTTCAAAAAAATTCCGCTCATCGTGTTTTGAGGAAGAGGACACGTTACAGTCTTCCTCTTAGGCTTAGCTTTTAAATAATAGGTTACCTCTCCCTCAGCTGGCACACTCATTGCTTCTCGCAGACTGACTGAAAATGATCTTACAGTTCCCTCCTAAACTTCAATCCCCTCCCCTGAAGTATCGGAATAAAAAATCGAATCGTCATCCTCCTCAGAGTATATCGACTCATCATCCGTGCTATCACCTAACCAATCATTGTTATTTTCCAAATTCTTATCGATATTTAAAATAGAAAAACATCCTATTAAGTGGTACTTTACGACATCATATTTGTACACATTAAGCGGTATTATTTTGCTGGTGCCTGCGTACACTGTCCGCCTTAGTGTATATGATGTCCCAATAGTATAAAATCTCAAGCCGACTCCTACGTATTCGGACATATTATGACTAATTTTTTCTATTTCAGACTCTGTGTACTTATTTTTTACTTGAGAATGTGTACGAAAATCAGCTGTTAAAAAATGTACATCCTCCAAGTCTATAGAGCCCACTGGATCTTTTCCATAAATTCTATGTTTTTTAATCAATAACATGTCTTCGTCGAAAAGATTTAAATCTATATATATTAACTTATCGCCGCTCTGCGGGTCCGCACTCATTGCTGTCTCCATGATGACTGATCGAAATCAATTTTTCCCCTTTTTATTAGCAAGTTTTTTTTTTTTACCTAAGAGACAGAAATTTTGCGTACGTCACCGGTCAACGGTGTGTACGTATAATGACAATCGTGTATGATGAGACAATAGCCCCAAGTGTTAGCAGGAAATGCGGCACTGGCTTGGATATCCAATTTCACTTCGACGGGGCCCGACTTTATGGAATCATTTTGTTTTGAGCAGTCTATAACGTATATGGGACAGATTGTTTTATAGTCTGTTAGGTTTAGTATAGGCGAGCCCGTTCTGCCGTAATAAGAACTTTGAAATTTTGCGTAATTATCATAGAACAAGACTGAATTTGCAAGCAAAGCGTCATACGGGTAGTATACAGAATTTAAATAAACCTTAATATCTTTTATATTGCAAGAATCAAATTGGGACATGTCTTTGGTAATATCGTTTTTCCTACCGGTTTGAAACCCGACAATGATATACCTGGGTTTCTCCAATTGATTTGTTGTGCGGATAGGCCACGACAACGTATCACTTGTGGTGGGCAAATTTGCGTACTCGTGCATTTCCCACTGTCTGAACGGTATGTGGATATGTGGATCTTTCTCTATATATTTATAAAGTCTCAATTTTTGTGCATCATTGACCGTTACATGAGGTATGCGCCAGTAGATTTTAGAAATTTCCAGTGTTAAAGTACCGCCACCGGTCGTATTGACCGCGTTCAAGTCAGTGGAGGATCTCAATAATATAAGCTCTTGCTTACTATTCACTATAACCCTTTTATAGTCCTCCGCAAATCCTAAAAGTAGTCTCAGAGGTACAGAATATACAAAGTTTGTGGTCTTTTCTGATTTACCGGGACCGAACCAACAAGCACTCTGAAGTACATTTTTTTCTTCCTCGCGGATTGAAACCAAACTTTTCAATAATGTAGTGATCCCCACATTCCTTGTTCTGTCTATTTCCTTGCCACAGATTTCATATCTAATTTCTTCGAACAAAAATGCCACACCGTTGTTGACAAAATTAACATCTAACGCCCCACCGAGTGTTTTGACAGCACTCACCTTGCCCTGAATCACCACAAAACTGTCAAACGGTAAGGTCAGAATGTCCTGTTGTAAGATTGGTATTCTAATTTCATCGTTATTTTTATAACTACACGAAACATACGGTTGATGATTGTGATATTCCATACTAGTGACAGAGTCATCGTACACACCTTGACTATCTATTGCGAGCATTTTTAAATACTTTAAAACCTAGAGAGCGCAGAAATTCAATATTTTTATGACTTAGCTCGTCAACCTTCCTTTTAGGACTGACTTGTTGTAAAGTGATTACCTCGTTAAATAGTAAACCCATCTATGCGTCTGAGATGTAATCTGACTGATATTCGTTCTTTGCGAAAATTAACCAAGTTACCGTCTTGATCCCTTAAAGACACTGTCAAGTTGTTTATCCTTTGAGCGATGACGGGCAAATAAATTACATTCTTGGGGATCTCAATTATTTTATATCCTGGCGGTTCTGCGGGGTAAAACTCGTGTATGACATGGCCTTCGACGCCGTTTAAAAATGACCCTCGAGTCACATTACACTCTACACGTATTGAATTTACTTTAATTATGCTTACCGGAAGCTCTGAGGTGTGCTGTTTATTTGCATCGTATACCTGACTATTAAAACCCAACAGCTTGCCAATACTGCTAGCCTTTGAAAAATCTATCTTTTCGGAACAGCAAATTTCGCTTTTTAATGTATTGTTATTCGGCTTTAGAGTGAATGTAATTTCTTTGCCTAGCTTTTCTTGTATGTATTTTTCAATGTCCTCGACCTCGTAAGACCCTTCAGGTATCGTTATTTCCCCGTTTTCCCCATAGTAAAACTTATCATTGATGTTGGTTTCAATGTTTGGAATCGAATTGTAAGTAGTTAAATCTATAAGACCCAGTTCCCAGTCCCCACGGCTGACATCTAGGGGAAAAGCTAATTCGTGGGAGAGGATGCTACTTGTTC
>JAQYXR010001073.1:0-42790 GCA_030545055.2 Neoaliturus tenellus
ATTTAATTTAAGGTTAATCGTGAAATACCTTCTCTTAACTACAGTGTATCTTATGTAGCCTAATAAATTAGAGCTCTTGGAATTTCACTTTATTTTTTCTCATGTTTTTGTCCCCATGATCCACACACCAAAACTTTTGGGTGTAGTACATTTTCATAGGTCTTAGAATATGATATGTAATAAATAACAAAAAGAATCTACTGATTTGGTAAACCTACCTATTACTTTCCTAAATATTGAATTAAATTATGAAAAATTTGCACCTTCTTTAATATCTTAAGACAAATTTAATTAGGCTATTTAAAAAAAGGTGATATTTACAATTTATTGTACTAAACATTTCATCGTTTTACTGTTTCTCACTCTGTTATATTTAATTATAGGGGGGGGGGTCAGGAATTCATATTTTTGTGATTCATATATTGTCGCGATCCGGCTCGCGACGAGTAGGCCTACTAGGTGTCCTCTTTTTCATCCCGGAGGGTATGGTAACCCTACTAACTATACCACTAGACCTTTGTACAGGTGGCAGCTGTTTCAAAACCAATGCTTCAAAAAGTAGCATTCTTCTATTTTGCTTACCCCTCGTTATTTCGTTGCGTTGATGCACAGATAATAACATTTGTATATAGTTATCTGTGCTTGATGGCAACCCACAAGACATATGTTAAATCACAATGTCAAAAATAAAATTTTTAAAATTAGTTTAAGAAAAAATCGATTTTTCCTTAGGTTGAGGTTGTTTTAAAACTAATTTTGGACAGTGAACACATCCAAAGTTTAAGCAAAATCTACCTGCTAGATTTCGAGATCGATAAAAAAAATCCCACAGAAACTCCTTGTATTATAGTACAGGATTATTTTTTAGATACAACATTGTTAGGCCTACATTTGACAGAAGTTTATCAACTCTCTCTCGCAAATTCAGGACAAATTAATTTGCTGGGCATTTTAACTCATATTATGTATCTCAATTATATTTGAATTTCCTTGCTTTCATCCCAGAAAAATCATCATTTAGGTTTTCAGTTTTTAATTTGACTGTTTTAGTGTTAGCTTTAATTGACAAAATTGCTAAAGACTCAATTGTTTTTGACCCATTGACGATCTCAAGTGCGGATTACTCCTAGTGGCCAACAATTAAGACATGCACTTTGAAACTAAGACTTTTTATTTTGTTCACTGGAAAAGTTCATTAGCTGGTCTTCTCAAAGCTTAGTGTAAAAAATAAAAATAATAAAAACAGCAGGGGCAGTGCAGGGCCTTCCCAGGTGCGGTGCCCTGTGCGGCCGCACCTGTCACACACACCCCTAATGACGGCACTGGCGCTATGGTGTCCCATGGAACGGTTTCGCCTCCATGTTTGATGTGTTAGTGATTGTAATAAATTAATCAGCTGTTCTTTGTTGGTAACAAAGCCACGCCTCATTTGATTCAGCACTCTCGCTTTTAATCATATTCACCTTAAAGCATGCATGAGATAAAAGATGTGTCAGTGTCTTAGAGATAAGATTTGTTGAGTCCAGTGTAATTTTGATTTGTGTTATCAAGAAGTCTAGATTTCCAAATTCTCATAATATATAGAATTAAAGTAATTTTAAGTATTACTCAGTACCGAACATTTATATTTGTAATGTGTACAGGCTGGAGGAACCATAGTCATGAAGTCAAACTTTTCTCTGAAACTAAGCACCTTAATGAAAGATTCGATTCCAATGAAAAATATTTACATAGCTATGTTAGTTTAGTTAGTTGTATTTCTTTTTAATATATAAAATTTGAATGCAGGTTGGAGCCTGAGCCCAGAAGGTGATGTGATGATGGCTCACCGCACAAGCCCTGTCGATGTTACAACACTCCAAGATGAAAGAAGAGCTACCCGACCGTCACCCAGACTGACTGATTCATTTTTCTGTTATGTTGGTGAACTGTGTACAATCTTCATGCAGATTACAATCCGTAAAAATAGTATTAGGGCAAGCTCGTATGGTATGCTTGCTTGGCATGCCTCCAGAAGAATTAGCGCATGTTTGCTCATTCATCCTAGCTTAACTTTTTTTTAACATTTAATAAGTAGGACCAAACCTAACGTTTTTTATAATTGAAATTGAAATGAAAAATTTCTTTATTTTACTTAAGTTTAACAATACCTAGGACACAGGGGGACCGAACTTATAGGCTTGGTAAAATTATCAAGCGTCACTTTCCTTTCTCAGACCAAGTTTATTTGCTCTGCTCTTACCACTCCGCTCTTATTTACTGCCCTCTTCCTTTTTAAGACAAGCTTGTTTGCTACATTAACTCGCCAGGCCAAAGGGTGCTGTATGCAGGTTTAGTATAAATTTGTTGAACCACAGGTTAAAGATGTAACCAACGAGGTCAATTAGATTTATAGAGTGCTCACCAGATAGGGAAAAGTGTCCCCTTTTTGACTGGCGCCATGTTACCCACGATTCCTGCCGTTTCCTTGGTAACCAGTCCTTTGTTTACACTTTTCCCAACTGTAATTTACCATTTTACCCACACCTATTCGACATTTCTATGGTAACCAACTTCAATAGCCTGCTCACAGACCATCAAATCAAATTAATTTAAAAACAAACAACAAATAAACATATGTTTTAAGACTATCATCATTAATTTTTGAAGCTTGTAGCGACCAATCAGAATAGATAAAACTAGTAACCAAGGAATCGAGAGTAAAGTATGGGATGGTTGTCAAGGAAACGGCGGGAAGTATGGTACAATGGCGCAAATCAAAAAGGGGCACAAAATTAACATGTGATGAGCACTCTATATCTATTTAACCTTGTTGGATGTAACTCATTGGTTTGGTTATGTCTACACAACTATCAGATGATTTTTGTTCAATTATTAGCTACACAAAATCTCCATACGGATAACATGGAAACTTTTAAGGTCTCTAAGATTAAACCCAGATTTTGCCCATAATGGGACCAGTTTCAATAGATTTCTCATGGTCAAAACCCCCATATTAAAAAATAATAAAAAACATAATAAAAAATAAATAAAAATAAATTAATAAATAAAAAATTCCTTGAACAGAAAAAAATTGCCCATACAATCAGTGCTTGTTTTAACCCTAGAAGCGGCCATTGCCGGATATCCGACAATTTCATTTTTGCGAAAATCGTCAATTGCCGGATTCCGGCAATATAGGTCAGTTTTTGTTCAACTACTCATTACATATGGAAAACGATCAATAAATGTAATAATATTGATACCATTTTAAAGAGGATATTCCAAACTTTCATTTTCGTATATAATCGAACCTTGTAGCATTAAGAGATCGACGCAATTCGTATTATAATTTGAACGAAATTTAGCGCTGCGAACCATTTCCGGCTCGAAAATGGCGAAACGTCTAAAAACATATGTTTTGAGAAAAATTTTACTTTTTGTATTATTTTGCCTATCTGAAAGCCGTTGGTATGATTGAAAAGAGCACGAGTTCTTCTTTCGTTTCCAGTGATAAACATTTGTCATATGACTTCGAAAAATAGGAAAAATAATTTTTTAAATCAGCTAAAATGTGCGGTGCATGGTTTGGCCAATTTGCCGGAAATACGGCAAATTATAAATCACTTATTAAAACAATTAATAATGAGTTTAGCGTGTTATAAATCATATAATTTTGTTTCTAAGAAAAAGTTATACATATTAGTAGTCATTCCTTCCTCTATGGTGCGTCCGGTGGTCTGTGGAAGAAGACGGAAATAGTTGTACTTCTAGGCCATTCTATCTATTGCCGGTGTGAAGCCTCACGCGTCTCACCCCAAAAGTTTTTAAGGAACCTTAATATTCTTTATATTTTACTTGTATATATGTATATATTCTTGTTCAGGAAGATATGCACTTCAAATAAATGTACCAGTTATCTTATTATTAAATTGTAAGATAATTATATCAGCTTTTAATAACTAAATTAGGGTTTTTGTCAAGAACAAATTATGTTTTCCTACACATGATAAGTAAAAAGAAAAACAGTTATTTTTGTTCATAAGTGTATTAATACCAAAGAATATATTGTAAAGTTTAGTAAAATAACAAGTCCTTTTTATATTTACCTATACTTTGATTTAATTTCTTTGTGTAAAACACACAACCTAAGTTTGTAAATTTTGCCCATTTTACCTATTTTTATCAATAACTGAGGATAAAAGAAATATTTCCAATAAACCAAACACATTTATATGTAGATAAATATATTAAATACAGTTTATTATGCATTATATCGAGTTTAAATTAAATATTGAGTAGTCTAATCAAAAAAATTTTCAAAATGATTTATAAAATTGGTTGTTTGCATTTTGCTAATAATATACTAGCAGCGATTAGTTTGATTTTATTTAATTTAAATGCAATGTTCTTTCGTGAACAAAATGAGTATGCATATGATAGGGTTATCTTGTAAGGTTAGGTCACAGAGAGGGGTTTGAAGTAACCCTCTGCAGATTTTGCTGGACTACGGCCTGAGGGGTAGATTTTTGTTCTAAATTCGACCCGTGCATCCATTCACTCAAATGTCTTAAGAATTTTTCTTTTTTTTATTTTCTTATATTTATGTATATTTTCTTGTTCAGAATGATCTGTACTACAAAAATATGTACAATTGATCATATTATCAAGTTGTATATAAATTATATGAAGCTTTGCGTAACTAAATTAGTTTTTTTGAAAATAAAAAAAAAATTGTAAACACATATAAAGTAAAGAACAAAATTTTTTTATGGTACAAAAACGCATTATTTCCAATAAATATATTGTACAGTTTAGTAATATTGCACATTTACTGTAATATGTTTATATTATTTACTTTATTTTTATCTTTCAAATGTACAGGGTACGTTTGTAAATTTTTTCCATTTTCCGTAATTTACTCTGTAACAGTTGCAAAAAAAATATTTCCAACAAACTAAACATATTTCCACGTAGGGAAATAAATTGCCTATATTTTGTACATCTTCGATTTTCTGTATAGAAATCAGTGTTAAAGTTCTAGCACTCTACTTTTGAAAAATATTTCAAAATTTTTCAAAAAATTTGGGTTTTTCACATTTTGAAAAAAATGTACCAACAGGGATTTTATTTAATTTATTTTATAAATAATCTACGTCTTTTTCGAACAAAATGAATATGCATATGACTAGGTTATCATTAGTAGTTTGGACACTGTTAATTTTTTTAAAAACCTCTGCAAAATGTCCGAAATTGACTGGCCGCTTAGCGCACACGCACCGATTTTGCCTGGCCGCTCCTAGGGTTAACTTGTGCTTGTTTGACTAGGCTTGCCATACGCCCCGGTTTTTCGCTGTTGCCTACCACTGCAGTGTCGAGATCTCATGTGCAGCATTACTTAAGAATGCAAAGGATACAATACCCTCTCAAGTGCAAGTATTGCTTTTATTTGAATATTTTTTATTTACATTTCAATAACTTAATTGTTTTTAGGCCTACTAAGAACATTACAATATTGCATGTTGCTTGATTTAATATCATGTTCATGGTCCTGATGTACTTTTGGTGCTTTATAAGATGTTACAACAGTGGTATTGTTTAAAATGTTGAAATAATAGGAGTAATCCTGTGTTATCCAAGCATATCAGACAGGGTGTAACCTAGTTGGTTAATGTCTCACATGTGCACACTTGCATGCCAAGTATTTTGTTATTTATTATAAAACTAAAAAAATAATGAACATTTAAAGATTTAAGGTACTACTCGTTAAGGTTATTCCTTGCCCTGGCATACTTGATAAGAAAGTTGGTTGGTGGTTGAGGTCAGCCCATGAGGTTACGGTAGCTCATTCGGGTACTGCCGTTTTAACATCGGTCTTATTTAATTTTGTCTTATTTACTGCTGCTACTACATTTTGAAGGTTTTGAAAAATCTTTACCATAAAGTCATTGGGAATGCTGTTACCTAAATTATGAGTTAAAGTACTGTAAGTCGTGAAATTATCAACAGCTTATACTGACATGTGAAATACGTGTTACCGACACCAATACGTGTTACCCTTGGCCCCAATTAACCATTAACCTAACTAGGGTGCAGCCCAAGGGTATCAGGTGGCCAAAGGCTCCACAAGAGTAATTTTTTAAACGATTAGTAGTTTTCTTGACTAGGCATCCCTCGATCGACGGAGTGCCTTTAATATTTGTGAGAGGGCCCCTGATCTTTGGAGACGAGCACCCTCCCAATCGGCAGTGTTGTGATTTGGGTAGCGGTGGCCTCAACGCCGGCGGTGGTGTCGTCCGAGTTTGTAAATGGCTGTTTGAGAACAACTGGCTCAATTGTAAACCTGAATTCAGTTCCCTGCGATAGATAGGCAGTGATAGCATTGGCTTAGGGATAAAGTCCTTGATGTTTTTATGCGGATGGCTTGGTTATTTTACTGCTCCTCAAGTCAGCAAACAAGCATTTTTAGTGGCTGTATTGTTCAAGCATTTGGAAATAAAAATACCGATATATCAACAAAGGCTTTCACAATTCCATAAATACTGCAGACTATATGAACACTGTACCTCTGTAGGTTTGATTGGGTTGTTGTTGTCATTGGTGGATAAGGAGACCCCGGCCTAGCCGTTAAGCACGTCTGCCTCTATCAGGCGTGTTGCGCAAGCCCCTGGAAGGATGGGATACTACGGGTAGACAAAGGTTGTGAGATGGGATATCAGATGGCTGCCATTTGACCATTCAGAGGGCCAACTCACGTGCTCCTGACAACTGATTTTCAGGCTCAAACTGGCGGGCAGTCCATTCTGCCCTTTAAATGGCCAACCAACCGTCTGTCCATTCATGTTCCAGCTTATAGGGCCCCCATACCCAAAGAATTCATTGCATTAGGTTGTTTTGGATTATATAGTGGGTAAGATTAGGTTTAGGTTAGAAGGTATTTAGTGTTGATACCAAACTTAAATCAAATCCCCATTCATTGAGCCTTGGATTAGTCAATTTCAACATTATTCATCACTGCAAACAAAACATATTTTGGATTAATTATAAATTATGTTATTAACCGATTCATGCATAAATTATGAAATGGAAGGAAATTTTTTTTTACTTTATGTTGTATTTTTGGGTGTTAAGAGAATCAAAAAATATTTTTTCCAAATTTGTATCACTAAACAGTAAAAAATGGCGGACGCGGTGTGTCATATGCCACCTCCATGAAAGGGAGGTAGGAGAAAAATAAAATAAAATAAATTTTATTATTATAATTTAATAACCTATTAATTTTTTAATTTTTTATTTTATATAATTTAAATTTTTTATTATTTTATTTTTTATATTAAAAAATTACAGGTATTTTTGTATTTAAAATGTCTTAGAATAACACAATATTATGCAATAAGAAATATTCCTGCACACATGTAGACCACATTTTGTGTCACATTTTTGTCCCCAGAAACACTAAAGTCATCAACCTCTGAGCCTGAAGGAATGTAATCGGGGTCACTTCTTAAATTACGTAATAGTTTGTCTATTTTCTTTGTCGTCCATAGTTCAGAATAGAATCTGAAAGAAGATAAAACATTTTTACCATTATATAATTGTATATTGTATTTTTTTTTTTTTTTTTTAAGCAAAACTCCATGCATGATTGAAACTGTGTCGAATTATCATGTATTAATTGAATTTTTACTATATGGAACATAGAGTATAAAATTCTATAGATTGACTTTAAATTTCACTTAGGCAAATTTGCGACCCCCAAAAGGCTTTTTTATTACTAATTTGATTTCAATGAAATTCTCAGGTTAGATTTTAAGTATTTTAAACTAGGTAATAAACTATAATCGAGCAATTATTTTCAAGTATTAAAAAAGCTTATTTTCCGGAATTTTTGACAGAACTTTGTTGTTTCGGCTACATGATTTGACTAATGTAGTTGCTATGATCAGTTTATATTTCTCCATCGCAGATGAGTTGACGCTGTGTATGCTGAAAATAACATAAACTTTTCTTGTTTATATCTGCTCGCCGTTATGTTACGTTTTTAAATAAAATTTAATTGATATTTTGACAGACCTACAGTAGACTCCCTCTTAACCGGCCACCTTTTAACCGGTCTCCGCTTTAACCGGCCTACCCTGACACAAACTAACATCTTTTTAACCGACCATTTTTGTATCTAAACATCGCTTTAACCGGCCGCGTTTCGCCGGAAACGTAGTTTTCTTATCTAATATAACGTTCAATTCAACTTTATTTCATATTGACGTTCTCAAAATTTAACGCCCTGGACGGAAGTGAATGCCACCGGAAGTAACTGTGTTTGGACCTACTATAGAGTAGACCACAATAAAGAAACAAATTATTATTAGTGAAGGTTATTTGTTGTGGATTTCATGGGTGTCGGATGTTAGCTATAAATCATATACCGTAATGTAGGCTATTTAAGGTTGTTTTTCAAGTAATAATTATATTTAGGCCATATAAAATTGTGGGTTGGCGTTCTTAAATGAACATCGGTTTAACCGGCCGATTCATTATCCGGCCGCATCCAGGTCCCGAAGTGGCCGGTTAAGAGGGAGTCTACTGTATTTGTTAAATTAAATAGATCAACACTGATGTTTACTTGTTGAAGTTATAAATTATACCAAAAGATAGGCATGTTGATGTAGAATGAATTGCTGTCGTACGGAATTATGTGATTAACTAATTTATGGGATACAACTAATATCTATTTGGGAGAAAGATTTAAATTGAACAACTAATTAGAACGTGTTGTGCCATTGTAGCCTATGTCTCAAGTAACGAAATATGCATTAAGTGTTAAGTAAGCATAATTCTACAATACTTACATTACTTGATTTTTATTAATTTGCAATCATGGATTTTAAATTGTATTGTTTTTTTTCGCTCTACAATCTATTTACCTAATATTGTAAGCATAATTATTATTAAATTACTTGCTTGTTTTGAGGTCTTAGCTAAAATCATTCTTTGTATATGTATTTATTTGTAGGCTAGGCCTAGGATGTACGCCAGTTGACTTTGGACGGTTAGATGATGTTCCACTCTTCACATTCGAGGAGATGGAAACCTCCGTTCTCTCCCTAAAGAGCAACAAGGCTCCTGACCCGGTAGGGATTCCCAGCGAGGCTTTAAAGAAAGTATTTTCAATTAATGCTGATTTGTTGTTGAAAATGTACAACGCCTGTTTGGTAGAAGGGGTGTTTCCGGCTCCCTATGGAAAACCGCAAGACTTGTACTGATCAGCAAGGGCAAAGGTGATCCCGAGCTGTCGTAGTCCCACAGGCCTTTCTTACACGTTGGACACGGCTGGGAAGCTGTTCGAGAAGCTGATCCGTTCCCGCCTGACCTCTGCCGTGGAAGCTGCCGGGGACTCATGCCCCCGTCAGTATGGCTTCAGAAATGGACGGTCAACGGTTGACGCTATCACCTAAGTCCATGGAGAGCTGTGAAGAGAGCCAAGAGCCACAACCATTTCCCTCGCTGAGTAGTGCTTCTTGTTACGCTTATGTCAAGAATGCATTTAACTCGGCGTGGTGGGTCGATATGTTGGATGCGCTTCGCAACACCTTTCGCGTTCCTGTAAAGTCCTAAACTGTCACATGATTATTGCTACCTACTAGGCCTAAGTAGGGTAACGAAAATGAGACACATTATTAAGTTATAACAAAACTGGCGGAGCTAGGAAAGGAAGAAACTATGCCAGGCAACATGGCTGATCATCTCTCTGGAAGGGTCGTCTCGACAAAGGGAACAAGGGCACTGTTGGAACGCCATTCGTGATTGGTGGAAACTGAGTGTGGAGGGAAAACTCCGCCAATCGCATTTATTAATAAAAGAGCACATATACATAAGTAACGCTACAACAGTGCTGCCACATTGAGCTAAATTGAGCCCCATACACAAACCAGCAAATTGAGTACTATATCTAATATATTACATTTCCTCCCTCCTAACTTTATAGCCTATATCCAAACACAATTTTTTTTACATTTTTTTTTTTTTTTTTTTTTTTTTTATTACACCAAGAACACTTGTTACATATCAAAATAAAGGTGACTCCTCTTCAAGCAAAATCTACAAATTCAATTTTACCACTGGCTTCCTAACTCTAGCTGGATACCTACGTTCCGAAATTACTTGTGAACTGTAATCAACTGATCGAGGGATTGATGACCGAGGTGAGTTATCATGGGTGTGAGGAGTGGATGGAGAAGGTGCACAGCTGGAGTGAGGACTAGAGCAGTCAACAACTGAGGGTGGTGCATGGTGAGGAGTGTTACAATCAGCTGATTCCATCTCTCGCACTCTAACATCATACGGAGGCATCAACAAATCTGTCAAGTCTGTCGTCTGCTTAGACGACTCAACAATTTCACTTTGTAAACCAATAATCTGATCCACATGACGTTTCCATACTATGTCATTGCTTAATTTTACTAAATAAGTTACTGGACTTAAAATTTTGACAATTACTGACTCGACCCACTTGTTCTTGCCTCTGTAATCTCGAACAATTACAGGTTGACCAACAAGAAATTCTCTAGTTTTACTTCCCCCGTAATATTCTACTTGTTTCTCTTGATTTCTATGTACAACATCATGAAGATTTGGTCTTATTAAATCTAGACGTGACCTTAAGGGTCTATTAAACATTAATTTAGCTGGGCTCTCTTTAGTCGTGGAATGAATAGCATTACGATATGCTAACAAAAATCTATTAAGTGACAATTCAGTATCCTCCTGTTCTAACATAGCACATTTTAACCTTTTCTTAGTTACTTTTACACTGTTTTCAGCCTGTCCATTAGATGCTGGCCTAAATGGTGGTGAGAAAGTATGTCTAATACCATTACTCTTAAGAAAGTCATTGAATTCATACGAGGTATAAGGTGGTCCATTGTCTGACACTAATTGTTGTGGTAATCCAAACCTCGCAAACATAGGTCTTAACTTAGCAATTGTTTCTTTCGCAGAAGTGGACCTCACTTCCTCCACTTCTAGCCATTTACTATGTGCATCAATTACAATTAGGTACAACTTAGAATTAAACGGTCCCAGAAAATCAACATGAATTCTCTGCCAGGGACTTTTGGGATATTCCCACACATGTAAAACACTTTTAGAGGGATTTTGTCTTTCCGAAAGGCAAGGTGAGCAGCTGTTAGCTAAAGATTCTATTTCTGAATCAAGGCCTGGCCACCAAAAATACGAACGTGCCATAGCCTTCATTTTGACTATACCTAGATGTCCACAGTGCAATTCAGACAGCAATGATTTACGTAAACTTTGAGGTACGATTACCCTGTGTCCCCACATTAGAATTCCCTGTTCGATCGCTAACTCACCTTGTCTTTGAAAAAACGGTTTTAAATCTTCATTTATTTCTGACCTGCTATCCGGCCACCCGTACAAGACATAACCATACACTTTATTTAACAGAACATCTTTTTTTGTTTCTTGTTTTACACAATTAAAATCTATTGGTATGTCATTCTCTTTGAAGAACTGTAAATAAGTACCTACATAGTCTAAACTATCAGATTCAAAAACAAAGTCTTTAACATTAACTGGTAGCCTTGATAGACAATCTGCATTAGCATTCGCTTTAGAGTTTACATACTTGATATCAAAGTCATAATTTGTCAAAAACAATGCATAACGCTGTAGCCTGCTAGCAGCGTATGCTGGTAATCCTTTTTTCGAACCAAAAATAGACAATAATGGTTTGTGGTCCGTTATCAATGTGAACCTTCTACCATACAAATACTGGTTGAATCGTTTAATACCATAAATAATGGCCAATGCTTCACGGTCTATGACTGAATAACCTACTTCTGCTTTGGATAAAGTTCTCGAGGCATAACATATCGGTTTTTCAGAGCCATCTTTCTGAACTTGACTAAGGACACAACCGAGTCCATAAGCTGAAGAGTCTGTTGCTAATGTAAGAGGTAACTTAGGATCATAATGCGCAAGTATTGGAGCTGAAATTAATTTACCCTTTATCGTCTCAAAAGCTCGCTTACATGACAATGACCAGTCAAAAACACTATCTTTCCTCAACAAATGGTAAAGAGGAGCAGCAATGGTCGACAAATTTGGCACATATTTACAATAATAATTGACCATGCCTAAGAATGCTTTCAGTTGGCTTACATTAGTAGGAGTAGGGGCATTAGTAATTGCATCTATCTTACTTGGAGCTGTACTCAGTCCTTCTTGGCTTATAATAAACCCTAAATACTCCACAGAGCTTTTGAAAAAGTCACATTTGCTTTTACTTACAGTTAACCCATTTTCGTTTAGTCTTTTACATACCTCATTTAACCTCTCGTAGTGAACTTTTGTGTTTTCCCCGCTAACTAAAATATCGTCTAAAAAACATACTACACCTGGAATACCTGAAAGTATTTTTTCCATGATCTGTTGAAAAAGACCTGGAGCTGACGCTACTCCATAAGGTAACCTATTGTATCTATATAACCCATACGGTGTACTAATGGTACAATATTGCTTGGACTGCTCATCTAAATTAACCTGTTGATAGGCTTGTGATAAATCTATTTTAGAGAACTTGACACCTTTCTGTAAGGAATTGAACAATTCTTCTATTTTCGGGATTGGATGTCTATTAACAATCAAGCAATCATTAAGGGTTGAACTACGGAAATCCGCACAAATTCTTAAATCCCCATTCTTTTTGATAACAGGTACTATTGGCGTTCCCCATTCGCTATTACTTACTGGAGTCAATATTTCTTCCCTAACTAGCCTCTCTAACTCCCCTTTAACTTTGTCTTTTAGAGCATAGGGAATGGTTCTAGGCTTCAAAAACTTAGGATATACATTTTCTTTCAATTCAAGCCGAGCCGGCTCACCCTTATAACTACCTAGCTTTTCGGTGAAAACATTTGGATACTTGTTAAAAAGCTGTTCGGCTAACTTTAATTCATCATCTACTTTACAATCTATCGGTTGCTCTAACCTTACAGTCTTTACACCAACAGTTTCAGGGATTTTAATTACCACTTGCAAATCTCTAATCCAGTCTCTTCCCATTAAAGGGTTAGCTCCATTGGCAATAACATACAATGTGAGATTTTTGACCCTGTTCTCATACTTAACCTTAACAGCTAATTTTCCCATAGGTTTAATTGGGTGATTCGTATAAGAACTTAAAACTAAGCTAGTAGGCTGCAATTCAATTTCTTTAAAATTATCCTCATAACATTTTTCATTTATTACAGATACGCAAGCTCCACTATCTACTTCAAAGCTAATCATTTTGTTTTCAATTTCTAGATTAACCGTTATAGGCCTAACCCTTGTCAAACTATTTAGGTTACAATCTACAGGATTTTCAAGGGTATACAGATTAGTTAGGTCATCATTTTCAACCTCACCACTAGGCCTAGACTTACTATCAACATTGTCATACAAATTTTCTTGATGGGTATCTACATAGTTTTGTTTAGGCTTTACCGTCTTATCTCTAGAAAAATGAGTAGACTTACCCCTAGGTTGAACTGGTGCCCTACACACTTTGGCTAAATGACCACTTTTATTACACTTGTTACACTTATAGGATTTAAATCTGCAACTACTCGCCTTGTGGCCTACTTTTCCACAGCAATAACATGACACTACACTTTCCTCCCCCTTGTAGTTGTTAGCTGGTCGTTGCTGGTGGTGCTGGCCATGCTGCGTCCGCTGCTTGCCGCTGCCACTGTAGTTAGACCTCCCACGGCTGTGAATCAGGTGCAGGCTGCCCCCGCCTGTCTGTTGCTGAGCTGATGACGTCAGTGTCGCTGCCTCCCGGTCCGCCATCTCCATACTAAGGGCTATCTTCACCGCCTGGTCGAATGTCAGATCTGCTTCTCCGAGTAACCTCTTTTTAATTGCATCACTTCTTATTCCGCTTACTAATCTGTCTCTCAGGTAATCAGATAAACTGTCTTTAAACTCACAGTTCATTGAAAGCTCTTTCAATTGCACAATGTACTCTGCAATTGATTCACCATCTCGCTGGTTTCTATTGCTGAACTTGTACCGTTCCGTTATGATAGACGGTTTTGGGCTAAGATGTTTCTCAACTAACTGTACAATTTCTTCGAAAGATTTAGCCGTAGGCTTATCCGGTGCACATAAATTCTTGACTAGGTTGTAAGTCTTCAGTCCCATGACTGTCAATAAAGTTGAAACTTTCTTTGAGGATTTTATGTCATTAGCATCAATGAATATTTCAAGTCTTTCCACATAGGACTGCCACGTTTCTTCACTTGCATCAAACGGGCCCATGTGGCCTATTAAACCTGCCATGCTGATTTCTTCAAAAAGCGTATCTAAACTCAATGGTACAATGTCTATGTCCATAAATTAAACTCCCACTACAATAACTTAAAACTTACACTGTTCAACTGTCTGCCACTTCGGAGTTGCCTTCCCAACTCAACTCGCAGTACAGTTACGATTGCCCTTCCGCAATCGCTAGGCCTATTGGCGTCACACGCACCAACACAAACCGAGTTCTAAATTCTAATACTGCCGCGTACCATAGTTCGTCGCCACTGTAAAGTCCTAAACTGTCACATGATTATTGCTACCTACTAGGCCTAAGTAGGGTAACGAAAATGAGACACATTATTAAGTTATAACAAAACTGGCGGAGCTAGGAAAGGAAGAAACTATGCCAGGCAACATGGCTGATCATCTCTCTGGAAGGGTCGTCTCGACAAAGGGAACAAGGGCACTGTTGGAACGCCATTCGTGATTGGTGGAAACTGAGTGTGGAGGGAAAACTCCGCCAATCGCATTTATTAATAAAAGAGCACATATACATAAGTAACGCTACAACAGTGCTGCCACATTGAGCTAAATTGAGCCCCATACACAAACCAGCAAATTGAGTACTATATCTAATATATTACAGTTCCTGCATATCTGTTGCGACTCATTGAGTATTATCTCTGCTCTCAAAGCCTTATTTACGACACAAGGGACAGAAAGTGGACGATGGAAGTCACTTCTGGTGCCGCACAAGATTCAATACTCGGCCAGGATCTCTGGAACGTTGTCTATGACAGCCTCCTGAGGTCGGAGATGCCTGAGGAAACCACTTTGGTTGGGTACGCCGATGATGTCACAGCTCTCATTGTCGCACGCAACGTTGAGCTAAACTAAACAACTTAACTTTACAACTATAAATAACTAAACTCTACAACTATAACTATAACAACTATAACTTTAGTTGGGCGTTGGCCCAACTAAAGTTGAACCGAGTGCGTGTGGTCAACACATGGATGTCCGATCACGGTCTCTCGCTTGCTCTCCGTAAGACGGAGATTGTGATCTTTACGAAGAAGAGGATAGACACCGCCGTTCTGTTCCGAGTGGAAAGGGAGGTGGTCCAATCAACTCGTGCTGCTAAGTACTTCGGGATTATGATGGACACCAAGTTAAGCCGGAGGGATCAGATCTTCCGTACGGCGGGCAAGGCCGCTAAGGTAGTCACTTACCTTAGTAGGCTGATGGCCAATGTCGGGTTTCCACGATCCAGCAGAAGACGTCTGTTAATGTCCGCGGTTCAGTTCGTGCTTCTTTATGAAGCAGAGGTGTGGGCAGACGCTCTCGATAAAGAATAGTACAGGTTGCGACTCGCCCGAGTTCAATGTCGAGCGGCGCTCGGGGTGTGTTCCACCTACCGGACAGTGTCCGAGCCTGCCGTCCTGGTGGTCGCCGGAGTTATCTCTGTCAAGCTCTTGGCAGGAGAAAGGAAGGCAATTTATCAGAGACAAGGCGAGATTGGCAAGGACACGGCAAGAACAGAAGAGCGCTCCCGAACCTTCCAGCAGTGGCAACACAGCTGGGAGCACAACACCCGAGAACGATAGACTGCGCGACTTATTAAGCACGTCCAACCATGGGTGGAACGTCGGCCAATTCTTGACAATTCACGGCTATTTTTGGTCGTACCTGAACCGGATGGGCAAGACCGGTTCACCGGACTGCATTTATTGCCCGGGCGTTCCCAACGATGCGGAACATACATTCTTCCGCTGCCCCCGTTGGGAAGGGTCCCGCCTGAAGGCCACACAAATTTTTTTGTGCATTTTCGGTGGACTCGGTCTGCCAAAAGATCTTGGAGGATGAGGACAACTGGGATTGTTTATCACAGTTCGTCCGGGGCACCCTCCTGGAAAAGAAACCCGATCTGGACCGCGAAGTGGCCCAGATCCCTTGATCGAGTGGCTGGATAAGGAGTGAGCCCCACGGGCGTTAGCCAAATTTAGGCCTAGCCTGACGTAATGTGATAAACAATTCCAGGTTAGAATCCTAAAGAGTAGAGGAGGTTTTTTAGTAGGTAAACCCGTTTTTTAGGGGAGCCCCACACTACAGGCTTGCCACCTGTGTGCGTAATGCATTTTTCTCACCTCTCCCTAAAAAAAAGAATCATAAAAAGCGCCACCTAATAACTTAAAAAGTGAGTAAAAATTCTCGTACGGGACGGACATCGGAGCGTATTCCTAGTATATTTATAAAACAGATGCTTTAAAATTATACATAGTGGCGTCAAATGCTACACGTTTTATTTTTTTTTTAAAGTAGCATAGTATTGAAAAATGCCATATTATCTACTTTTGTAGGATGTCAAAATGCATAGTGGTGTCATTTACCACTTGAAATAATGTTTGGATGCATGGTGGTGTCATATGCCACTCATGGTATTTCAATCCATAATATTCTATATATCATTTGTAGCAAGTTATAATTTGTTTAAATATGTTCTGGAATATGTACTAAATGTAAAAATATATTTTTACTAGGCACCTTCACATGAGAACGGCCGACTGTACAAAATTAAAAGTTCACTGCTACACTTCACATGTCCACGCAGCAAGTGAGTCAATCTTCAACCATCGCATATCACTCCTATGTCAGAGGTAAAGCAGCTTAGATAAAAATAATAATGAACCGTTTGAATATTGAGAATATTAAGTCTTGATAATTAAATACAGTGGCAAATCCAAGGGGGGAGGGGCTAAGAGGGCTATAGCCCCCCTTGGAGGCCAAGGCGGGGCGCCGCGCCGGCCCGGGGCGGGTGCTGGCCCGAGTCGGGCGAAGGCAGGGTGGAGCGCTGGCAAATCAGCGCACGTTTTACCGATATTTTTCAATGTAAACCATTTTGTGTCTGCTATGCACTCTGTAAAAAACATCACCCCTGAAAATATTTGTTGTTAAAATGATTTTTTATAGTCATTTTTTGGTAATTCAACGTTATTTTAGCGCCTCAATCGGTACGCCCTCTCTGTTGGTGGGGCACCGATTCTGCGTCTTCCAGAATCCCTCCGTGTGTGTATGCCGAGTCTTCGTATAGCGACAAGGCGGCGAGAGGTGTGACATATTCCATCCTCATGATTAAGGGCCATTTTATACAAAGGGCCCTCGTTGGGCTTGCGTCGCTCGAATCGCTGTATAAAGATACCGTACCTTGGATGACGCGCGCCGGGCGATTGTCAGGCGCCGGGTATAAATACAACACGAGCAAAACACAATTGTGTATGTATATATCTGATAACCCCTTTGCGATGACTACCTATTGATTCAAACAAGACCATTTAATTATTAAGATTCATACAGGAAATAAAGTAGTTCTAAAGAAGGTTATGTCTGAAAAAGAAGCGTGGTTTGTTTTGTTGAAAACAAAATCTGATTTAAAAAAGACGATTAAAAGCAATCTAAACTGACTTCTATATTTTTTATAAAAGCCCGAACCGTGTAGATTTCAACCTGGAGAAAATCAATAGAAGGTGAAATCCATTAAAATAATAAAGTTTTATAGGATTACTAACTCAAATAGCAATAGTAAATTTTGCAATAGGCTACTTATAAAATAATTATAATATATATCAGCACTCAATCCCTACTGACTAAAATATTATATTATTATACTGTACTCTAATACGAGGAAGGTATATTCGCATGATATTATTTATTTGTTAGTATGTCCTTCTGATGTATATGCAGATATCACAAAAGGCTCCACAATGGTTTTTCAAAATTTTCAAATAAATCAGTTCTGGGATAAAAATGATAGGGCCTATATTTACAGGTCTCTATGCCAGGACAAATCTTCTTTCGGGTAGGCCTACTTGTCTGTTGTTATACATAAGCCAGCTACATATACATTTTTATGTTATTTTGAAGTGCAATATTAAAGACTACTTAAATTGAAAGAAGAATATTACTAAGCATTGTGTAAAATTTCACGATTCTAAATCTTATGGTATTTTGTTCTACTTCATTAAATTTAACCATGTCACCGATGATCGTGGTGAACGCATCTCTGACTGCAGACTGAAACGGGACCTGCTACAAGTACTCAGCAAAGTTTACAATGCGCTGCAGCGATTAGGTTATGTTTGTTACTGATCATATCATGATATATAGGTCAGAAATACTTTCAATATAACTCAAAACAAATCATCCAATCGCTATACGTAACGTCTAGACAGCTATAACCAACCCAGCATTGCGGCCTCAGGCGGAGACGAGTTCGCCACGATCATCGGTAGCATGGCTAATGTTATTTTCACACGATGATATTTTCCAGTAAATAGTCTTCTTAAATGGATGTGTTTTTTAAGATCGCAATCCAAAAAAAGTAGTTGTTTTAGTATGTGTAACAGACAAGTACGTCCTTTCGTTATAATGTTTAAGTCCTAAAATTTTTAACATTCATTGGTCTTCATACTATATGGGTCTTCATACTATATGTCTCCATACTATATGGGATTAAGACTATTCAACAGTCTACCTGCTTCACTAAAAGTAATTAGTAATGTTACAACATTTAAAAATAGCCTTAAAGAGTATCTGTTGGATAAAAGCTATTATTCTGTTGATGAGTATCTCAATGACAATGTTAACTCATAAGTTTCTATCATTTGGACAAATATTTAGTATTATTATTTCATGATAATGTCACCTGTTTTAACCAGCACAGCTGGAGCCATGTAAGACGTTATGTGACAATAAAGATATATTTCATTTATTTCATTTCATTTCATTTCATTTCTTGGTCTTATGGAATACCAAAACCAAAATAAAGAAATCAGCTGACTCAACTGTCAAAGTACATCAGACACAGGTTAACATGTGGTTTTGCCTTGTAACCAGTTAATTACCGAATGGTATTACATTAATAAAAACAATCGATATTTTTTATTGTAGATTACTTTATATTGCTGATTATGAATATTTAGATAAATATAAAAGTAAAGTAAATGGATATATACAACTAAGCACGTTGTATGATGGCAATTGAATTTAAACCCAAAGAAATAGTAACAATGATGAAATCATCTGTCCAAATGATTAGAATCCACATGTTACATATTCAACATCTTATTCACCAAATAAACCAGAGTGCAGCATCCGCACTGGTAGTCGTACATTAAAACAGTCTGATAGGCTGAGTCTCATCACTCGATGCCGAGGCACGAGTTTTTCTTATTATATACTGGCCAGATTTTGTTCATTTAAATGTACCGTTTATGTGTCTCTATTTAATTTTAATGTGACAACTTCACTATTGTAGTTGTAACTTTAAACACTTTATATAATGGGTCAAAAAGACCCGAAACCATATTGTAGTGAAACTAACCCCTCTGGATCACTAGACAGAGCGGAGATATTGTAAACCACTCTTTTTCTATAAGTACGTGATATAGTAAATCCAAAATGAAATATACTGTATTAACACGTTGCGTGTGGACTACAGCTATTGATGTAGTGCGGCGCCAGCCCTCCTGCCGGCCTACAGCTATTGATGGAGTCGCGCCACTCCCACTTTATTAGTTCAGTATGAGCTCAGCCATTGTCCGGGATCATTTTATCCCTTTGCCGCCTGTCGTGCCAGTACACAGGTCCATTTTGGCGCGTATAGTTTTCCGTTCTAGGGTTTCTGTTCAGGACGGTACCGTGGTAACTTCATACTTTTGTCTGGTGTGTATAGTTGTTTTTATTTTTCATTTATTTTTCTATTCTATTATTTTTAGTACTTGTTGTGTAAAAAAAACAAGTTTAAGGATCGTTAGAAACAGTTGTGGTAGTAAACGGGCTACTTTATCCTAGCGGCGACTTACGCGACCGGCGCCACCGGCGGACTACATCAATAGATGTACCGGAAGTAATGTCATCAATAATGACAAAATTGGAGTCCTGGCGATCCTCAGATAATATTTTTATGCATTCCTCTCATTTACTCGGTGTATAATCAGTTATTTTATTTTAGCCACTCAAAAATGCCTTGCGGTGACTCACGCGACCGGCGCCACCGGCGGACTACATCAATTGATGTACCGGAAGTGACGTCACAAATAATGACCATAATGGAGGCCTGGCTATCTTATTATGACATTTTGGATGCATTCATATAGTTTACTTGGTGAATAATTAATTATTATATTTCAGCCACTGGCGTGAGCAATATTAATCATAAGCCGCACTCAACGTGTTAATAACATTTTAACATATTAACCTACCAACCTATTACCGATTTAGCATAAAAGTTAAAAGTGTTAATATGAGAGAGTACCATTTCAAGACGAAATGAAGATTATGAAAATCTAGATATCAACAGTGATTGGCCTACCAAAAAAGAACCAATTTTTTTAAGGTTAGTGTATGCATTGTCCTTCACGATGTAAAATCATTCTCATTAAATATTAAGCCTAATGATAATAAGAGCAATGAAAGTTGGTACATTGGCAAAACATTTGTTTGTAATAAAAATTGATTGGCGATTTAGTATTTTTTTTCCACGACGATGAGTGAAGAAATGATCTAAAACTGCCATTTTGAACACTTAAATTTCTAATATTTCTCGGGGGAGGGCTCCCGAACCTCCCGCCCATTTGGGGGGTATTCCATACCCCAAACCCCCGGTTAGCCCCCCCCCTTGTTGCTATCCTAGATCCGCCACTGCTTAAATATAAGGTCGTTCTGTTTTTTGTGTGTGGGTCCATGAATTGGCGGAGGAGCCTCCATCAAACCACCGGCGAGCCAATAATAATTACATTTACATGTGTAACTGATTCACTATATTTCAGGCATAGAAATAATTGTGTGTTTTACTGTTTGGGAGTTGTAGTTTTATTTTTATATTGTCTCAACAGTACATATGAAGCAAAAAAGTGTCAGTTTGATTTTAACAATGTGATTTTTATGACGTATCATGATAAATTTACGACCAACTACCGTTAACACGATGTCGTGTCAAATATATGTTACACCTAAAAAGTTGCTGACAAAAGACAGATACCTTTCGGGTGAAGTTTGTTTTGTTTATGTTGGTATTTTTAGGTTAGTCTTGGTTAGGTTAGTTTTGGTTAGGTTAGTGCAAAACGGATGGTCATAGTATTGTTGACTTATATGAAAAATGTAATAATTTGTAGCAACAGGTTGGATAAGGTCAGGTTGGATTTTTTTTATGTTCGGTCAAGAATTAATGTAAATTTTATGTGTATTTCGTATTTGACACCAAATGTTCATATAAAATGTAATGTAAATTAACTATACTTTATATAAATGTAGCACTAAATATGTTTTACACATGTCGTATAATTCAGGGCACCTTCACATGAGAACACTGTTACACACATCACATGTCCACGTAGCAAGTGAGTCAATCTTCAACCATCGGGTAGCACTCCAATGTCAGAGGTAAAGCAGTTTAGATAGTAGTAATAATGAACTGTTTATGCCTCGGTATTTAGGGTAAAGCTGAAGCTAAGTGGCAAAACGAGTGATTCGGTGGTGGCCTTGAGAAAGGCCGTTTAAAACTAGCGGGCGCTAGGATGCAGAGCGAGGCACGTCTACTTCTTTTTGGCCGCAGTCTTCTTTGGGGTCTTGGGCTTTTTGACCGCCGCCTTCTTGGGTTTCGGGGACTTGGGCTTCTTGGTCGGCGGCTTGGAGACCTTCTTCGCCTTGGGTGATTTGGCGGGCTTGGCCGCTTTCGGCTTGGCGGCTGCTGGCTTCTTGGCGGTCTTCTTCGCCGCGGTCGCCTTGGGTTTCTTCTCTCCCTTGGGTTTGGCAGCGGCAGGCTTCTTGACCGTCTTCTTGCCGGCGGAGGCGGACTTGCCCTCTCCCTTGACGGACAGCTTGAACGAGCCGGAGGCCCCCTTGCCTTTCGGTTGGGTGAGAGTACCGGCGGCGACCGCCGACTTGAGGTACTTGCGGATGAACGGTGCAAGCTTCTCGGCGTCAACCTTGTAGTTGGCGGCGATGTACTTCTTGATCGCCTGGAGAGACGAGCCGCCTCGCTCCTTGAGGTTCTTGATGGCGGCGTTCACCATGTCGGACGTCGGCGGGTGAGCGGGCTTCACACGGGGCTTCTTGCTCGCCGCCGCCTTGGATTTCTTGGGCGTAGTTGTGGCCGGGGCCGGTGCACTAGTTGCCGAGTCTGCCATCGTTGAGTTGACGGGAGGATTCGATAAATTTGCCCAGTTCGATTTTCGGGATCCGCGCCCTGACTACGTACCGTACAGAAGACGCCACAGCACACGTTCACTTTGTCTTTCACCAACGGTGTTTTTGGCCGTTTTACAATTATAAAACGAATCACAGAACCACCAATTTAGTATATATTCATTAGAGAAATATTTAAAACAGTGTACTACTAACCAGTCTCTTGGAAAATAACCGTCAAACGTCAATCCGAACACGGTTTTTCATATTTAACAACGTCCGTAACGAGATTACACCCTCGCCCAGGACAGTGTGGACTCGTAAAACTATTTATAAAATAAATTCCAGTAAGTTTAATACCAGAAAATGTGTTGATAATGGTAGTGTGGATTCTGCTGTAAAATAAAACCCCCACATCAGTTTGTGCGAACAAGGGGTAAAGAGTTTAGAGACTGTTATTCGCGGCCCAGTTGACACAACTTCAGAGTCGGTAATAACACAGGTTAGAGATACAACACATTGTACATTTAGAAATATAGACTTTGTTTTGACCAATATTTCTAGATGATTTACTCTAGTATAATTTAGTAATTAAAGTAAAACAAAAACCAGAAGATGTTAACCTTTAAACTGTGTATTATCGTCAGTTATACTTGTGCAAAAACGCATACAACAATGTTTTCATTTCAAGAGGTACTCGAAATACACGGTAGTATGCACTTTGCATTGTGCGATGTATGTATCAATCATACCCTCCATAGTTAAACTTGTGTTCATTCACGGACTCAAATTTAAGGTAAACTCTTACTAAAATGTAGAGAAACTAGTACAAAGAATAGGCAGTGTGGTCGTCGCCGCTTGCCACATCCATAAGACCTTTCTATTAAAAATCATACCGCCAGATGATATAATTATCTGATTGTTGAAATAAAAATTTTGAGTACCAGGGGGACCGAGCTTAAGCTCGGTAAAATTATTACTTTCGTTTCTCACACAAAACTCGTTCGCTCCGCTCACTCGCCAGGCGGAAGGTTTGCTGCACATTGGTATGATTTTCCTAAAACCACAGGTTAAAGATGTAACACATTGGTTTATTTTATCTACAGTTATCAGCTGATTTTTGTTCAGTTAAAAAATTTCCATAAGGATAACATGGGATCTTTGAAGGGCTCTAGCGCGAAAACCGGATTTTTCCCAGCTATGGGACCAGCTCCAATCGATTTCTGGTGGCCAAAACCCCCATATTCCAAAATTTGAAGGAAATCGTCGGAGCCGTTTTTTAAATAATTGTGCAAGCAAGCAAGCAAGCAAACAAGCAAACATTGCTCGTATAAGAGTATAGGATTTTGATTTCCATGGAAACTCAAATTTTGTTGTTTTATTTTAACATAGTCGTGAATTTTAAAAGTAAACATGAGGATGTTTATCTTTGAAAATTCAAAACTCTTTTTGGGTGTCCTTCTTGTAAAGAATTAAATTATATCTACGTAATTTGGTGGTAAGTGATAGTTAAATATGCTCTAAAAACAGCCCATTTTCTTTAAATGAATCCTAAACTACTTCGTTGTATCCAAGGAAACTAAGATTAACTTATTTAAAATATATATATATATTCTCGGTGAATTATTTTAAAAACAGTAAGAAAACATCAAATGTTCTGCACCGCATTTATCTGTTAAACATACTCCTTTCTGTTACCTTCAATAAATACCGAACAAATGCCGGTAAGCAGTTTTTCTGAAATTGAAGTCCTTAAATAATAATTTTAAAATCAATTTCACGTTTCCTGGGGAACCATAATTGTTTCTGACATTTTCTCTTCGAACATTCAAACTGAGAGGTGAATTTCAAACAAAATAAAAACATTCTCACTGAACCCCATCCTCTGGGTTGTTTTAAGGTTACACTGTAACTTAAATATTTTAATTTAAATTCAGTGTCCTAGGAAACGAAATTAATTATCATCCATATAGGCTAGATGTGTAAATCAAAAGAAATTTAGTAACATCTTATTTGTATTCCTTCACTAAAAAAAAAATTCAGCATCGAGTCATAAGTATTATTTATACATTTATATCATGTCGTATATATACATTTAATAAGCGGTAAATTAAATAAAACTACTAGATAACACTCTTGTAATACCTAAACATTAGTCAATTAAACGTTGTTCAAGCGTAACACGCAGCAGTTTTTACGTAATCGTCATCGAAAGTTCACCGGGCGAGATATATGCTCGCAACCCGGAGAAATCTCCTCCGTTCCCCGTCAAACGGCGTCGCGCGCGGCCGCTGGTCTGATTACGTCCTACCATTGGTCACCACTGATCGACCAATCAGGTGACACCTGTTGGCCACGCCCACCTATATATACCGAGTGTACCGCACTCGAGCTATATATTTCTATCTCGATCAAAGGACACGTGCCGACAACCCGTGCACTGTCAAATTTCAAAATTTAATTGTGAACCAACCGCTGGCCCTACGGTCACCGGAGACCCCTCATTTTCTTCGTCTCAGTTAGATCTACACAAATGTGAAGGTGGAAACTCGTTATCACTGTTATTTCGCCAGTTATTCGCGCTTTTTCACGAAAACTTCGGCGGCCGATATCTCCGTTACGGATCTCGTTAGAATACTGCAGATTGCTTCTATCGGTAGTATGGGACCGTACCTTTATTTCATCCAACCGCAAGTTTCTCTCTAAAATGCACGGTTTTCGAGTAATCGTCGAAAACGTTCAGGGGAAGCGACGCCAACGGTTGGCGGGCGGCGAAGCCCGTCCGCGGGTCACAGTTTTTCCGTGCTCGCGCTGTGTCAGCCGAGGTGACAACTGTGATGCTGGCTCCAAGGCGACCCGAAGTGGTTCCTTGGTTCCTTGCCCTGGCGAACGTTGGGATCTTTCAATTGTTGTATGTATCAAACAGCATTCTGGTCCAAATGGCCTTCCATAATATTTTATTTTGAATTAATTAATTTTAATATTTATTATAACTATTGTTATCAATGAAAATGGTCAATTTTTGTTTTGTTAAAATTTAACTAACAGCAAAAGTTACGCGTTATTTTATTGATTATAAAAATTTATAAAAATAATAAAATTAAATTGAAATAGTAAATTTTAACAGGTTATTTATCACAAAATGAAAACAAATAAAAATTTAAAAAATCCATTTTTTTTATTTATTTATTTTTTTTTATTATTGTTAGACATTTTAGATTTAAACGTTGATTTTAATCTCTATACCTGTAAATTACCGGTTGTTATAGAATATCGTACTCACATCGATAGTTTTAAAATAGAAAAAAAAGTGCACAAACAAAAAATATTTTAACATATTTTTAAAAACCCAATTCAAGAACATTACATTTTAATAAGCCTACCTCTTTTATTTTATAGTACACTGTTAGTTTGAATAATCAGTAGCGGTAGCATGTACAACTGTACTTGAATTTGCAATACTTGTTTTCTATTTCCTCTGCTGCGCTGTTGACACTATTTGATGTATGTTTTGGTGTGTGTAAAAGAAATGAATGAAGAATACTTATTTGATTTGATTCGAAAACAAATATCCATAATTTAATAATGTCTTTGATTATGTTAAAAATACAGTTTAATATACAGCCTACACGATGTAATTTGATCTAAATGAAATTGAAATTTTACCATAAACCCTGAATGACGTTGAGTGTCGAATAAAATTTGTTATGTAATATTTTTCAGATCCTCATTCAATGATGATGTTGATTCTTTAATTGTATGATTTCATGTTACAGATCCGATCCGACGGAGTGGTCCGGTAAGTCGGAATGGGTGTATTTCGTGGGAATAGGATACGCAGCAGCTGCAAGTCGGGTAAACGAGTGACTTTAGTGGTGGCCTTTAGAAAGGCCGTTTGTGGGGCGTGCGACGAGGCACGGTGGCGGGGAAGAGTCCGCGCTTAGCCGCCGAAACCGTACAGAGTGCGGCCCTGGCGTTTCAGAGCGTAGACAACGTCCATGGCGGTGACGGTCTTCCTCTTGGCGTGCTCGGTGTAGGTGACGGCATCCCTGATCACGTTCTCCAGAAACACTTTGAGCACACCGCGAGTCTCCTCGTAGATCAGCCCGGAGATACGCTTGACTCCACCACGACGGGCGAGACGGCGGATGGCCGGCTTGGTGATTCCCTGGATGTTGTCGCGGAGCACCTTACGGTGACGCTTCGCTCCTCCCTTTCCGAGCCCCTTTCCTCCTTTGCCACGTCCGGTCATCTCGATAGGCTGCGCTGAGTCGATATGATGAGGTTACCGGTTACTGTCGGGGTTTTGTCGATTCGGGCTGCGGTTTGCAGCGCTCTCATTGGTCGGGAGCGTCCGGCCAATGGGGAGCGCCGCGAACTGCGTTGCGAGTCGACAAAACCCCCGCTTGGAGCGCCGTGTCGACATTCGTCTCTCGTCTCATCACCGAGTAGCGCTACACTATGGCCCGTACCAAGCAGACCGCCCGTAAGTCCACCGGAGGCAAGGCTCCGAGGAAGCAGCTCGCCACCAAAGCCGCCAGGAAGAGCGCACCGGCCACCGGAGGAGTCAAGAAGCCCCACCGTTACAGGCCCGGCACGGTCGCCCTGCGTGAGATCCGTCGTTACCAGAAGAGCACCGAGCTGCTGATCCGCAAGCTGCCCTTCCAGCGTCTGGTCCGTGAGATCGCCCAGGACTTCAAGACCGACCTGCGTTTCCAGAGCTCCGCCGTCATGGCCCTGCAGGAGGCGAGCGAAGCCTACTTGGTCGGACTCTTCGAAGACACCAACCTGTGCGCAATCCACGCCAAGCGAGTCACCATCATGCCCAAGGACATCCAGCTGGCCCGCCGTATCCGCGGAGAACGCGCCTAAGCTGCTACGCCCTGGCGCCCCTCGCGCCCCATCAAACGGCCTTTCTAAAGGCCACACATATTCCCTCGTTTCGCCACTGACTCAGTCGCTCATTGCCCCGCACTCATTCCTCTCACCCGCTATGCCGTCCGTACCCCGCCCCACACCACAACACCGAGCCCACTATCTTCATTTCAGTTTCACCAATATCATTTTACCGTCCAATGATCAAACTCTGCTGAATCAACATATGTGTTAATACCATGTTATTACCCACTTTTAACAACCAACTTACTATACCACAATTATATCATTATCTACTTTTCTACGAATATCATCGCCCCAGCACAAATTTCAACTGATTATAAAATATTCAATAGTTTCCCATCGTAATATCCGCGACACAATTAACCATCTCAATCAATCTATGTATTGTACATCAATTTATTTATCCGTAAGGGCTATAAAATAAACACTATTGCTGCTGCACACACACCGTACTTCAGATAGCATAACTGACCCTCTAAATAAAAAAAAAAAAAAAAAAAAAAAAAAAAAAAAAAACATGGACTCGTTTATACAAATAATTTTCATCTTCCAGTCCAACTGTAAACTTGAGATTTCATATTAAATAGCATTTATTATTATTATTATTATTATTATTATTATTCTTATTATTATTATTATTGTTATTTTATTGTTGTAAATAACAGAAATGTAAACACTGTAAATTACTTACTTTGTAAATATAACCTCAAAAATACAACTATACAAAGGAACTGGCGGAGTAGCCCCCCTTGAACCGCGGACAAGTCTATAATTACATTTACTTGTGTAACTGACTAACCATTTCAGGCATAGAAATAATTGTGTGTTTTACTGTTCGGGAGTTGTAGTTTTATTTTTATATTGTCTCAACAGTAGTACATATGAAGCGAAAAAATTGTCAGTTTGAATTGAACAATGTGATTTTTATGACGTATCATGATAAATTTACGACCAACTACCGTTAACACGACGTCGTGTCAAATATATGTTATACCTACAAAGATGCTGACAAAAGACAGATACCTTTCGGGTGAAGTTTGTTTTGTTTAGGTTAGTCTTGGTTAGGTTAGTTTTGGTTAGGTTAGTTTTGGTTAGGTTAGTTTTGGTTAGGTTAGTTTTGGTTATGTGAGTTTTGGTTGGGTTAGTTTTGGTTGGGTTAGTTTCGGTTAGGTTAGTTTTGGTTAGGTTAGTTTGGGTTAGGTTATATACCATTTAGTTAGGTTTGACAATATCAGTTTAAGTTATATTAGATTAGGATAGAATATTAAGTCCTGATACTTAAATATAAAGTCGTTGCATTTTTTTAAGGTCGTTCTGTTATTCATGGGTGGGTTCATGAATTGGTGGACGAGCCTATAATTACTTTACATGTGTAACTGATTCACTATATTTCAGGCATAGAAATAATTGTGTGTTTTACTGTTTGGGAGTTGTAGTTTTATTTTTATATTGTCTCAACAGTACATATGAAGCAAAAAAGTGTCAGTTTGATTTTAACAATGTGATTTTTATGACGTATCATGATAAATTTACGACCAACTACCGTTAACACGATGTCGTGTCAAATATATGTTACACCTAAAAAGTTGCTGACAAAAGACAGATACCTTTCGGGTGAAGTTTGTTTTGTTTATGTTGGTATTTTTAGGTTAGTCTTGGTTAGGTTAGTTTTGGTTAGGTTAGTGCAAAACGGATGGTCATAGTATTGTTGACTTATATGAAAAATGTAATAATTTGTAGCAACAGGTTGGATAAGGTCAGGTTGGATTTTTTTTATGTTCGGTCAAGAATTAATGTAAATTTTATGTGTATTTCGTATTTGACACCAAATGTTCATATAAAATGTAATGTAAATTAACTATACTTTATATAAATGTAGCACTAAATATGTTTTACACATGTCGTATAATTCAGGGCACCTTCACATGAGAACACTGTTACACACATCACATGTCCACGTAGCAAGTGAGTCAATCTTCAACCATCGGGTAGCACTCCAATGTCAGAGGTAAAGCAGTTTAGATAGTAGTAATAATGAACTGTTTATGCCTCGGTATTTAGGGTAAAGCTGAAGCTAAGTGGCAAAACGAGTGATTCGGTGGTGGCCTTGAGAAAGGCCGTTTAAAACTAGCGGGCGCTAGGATGCAGAGCGAGGCACGTCTACTTCTTTTTGGCCGCAGTCTTCTTTGGGGTCTTGGGCTTTTTGACCGCCGCCTTCTTGGGTTTCGGGGACTTGGGCTTCTTGGTCGGCGGCTTGGAGACCTTCTTCGCCTTGGGTGATTTGGCGGGCTTGGCCGCTTTCGGCTTGGCGGCTGCTGGCTTCTTGGCGGTCTTCTTCGCCGCGGTCGCCTTGGGTTTCTTCTCTCCCTTGGGTTTGGCAGCGGCAGGCTTCTTGACCGTCTTCTTGCCGGCGGAGGCGGACTTGCCCTCTCCCTTGACGGACAGCTTGAACGAGCCGGAGGCCCCCTTGCCTTTCGGTTGGGTGAGAGTACCGGCGGCGACCGCCGACTTGAGGTACTTGCGGATGAACGGTGCAAGCTTCTCGGCGTCAACCTTGTAGTTGGCGGCGATGTACTTCTTGATCGCCTGGAGAGACGAGCCGCCTCGCTCCTTGAGGTTCTTGATGGCGGCGTTCACCATGTCGGACGTCGGCGGGTGAGCGGGCTTCACACGGGGCTTCTTGCTCGCCGCCGCCTTGGATTTCTTGGGCGTAGTTGTGGCCGGGGCCGGTGCACTAGTTGCCGAGTCTGCCATCGTTGAGTTGACGGGAGGATTCGATAAATTTGCCCAGTTCGATTTTCGGGATCCGCGCCCTGACTACGTACCGTACAGAAGACGCCACAGCACACGTTCACTTTGTCTTTCACCAACGGTGTTTTTGGCCGTTTTACAATTATAAAACGAATCACAGAACCACCAATTTAGTATATATTCATTAGAGAAATATTTAAAACAGTGTACTACTAACCAGTCTCTTGGAAAATAACCGTCAAACGTCAATCCGAACACGGTTTTTCATATTTAACAACGTCCGTAACGAGATTACACCCTCGCCCAGGACAGTGTGGACTCGTAAAACTATTTATAAAATAAATTCCAGTAAGTTTAATACCAGAAAATGTGTTGATAATGGTAGTGTGGATTCTGCTGTAAAATAAAACCCCCACATCAGTTTGTGCGAACAAGGGGTAAAGAGTTTAGAGACTGTTATTCGCGGCCCAGTTGACACAACTTCAGAGTCGGTAATAACACAGGTTAGAGATACAACACATTGTACATTTAGAAATATAGACTTTGTTTTGACCAATATTTCTAGATGATTTACTCTAGTATAATTTAGTAATTAAAGTAAAACAAAAACCAGAAGATGTTAACCTTTAAACTGTGTATTATCGTCAGTTATACTTGTGCAAAAACGCATACAACAATGTTTTCATTTCAAGAGGTACTCGAAATACACGGTAGTATGCACTTTGCATTGTGCGATGTATGTATCAATCATACCCTCCATAGTTAAACTTGTGTTCATTCACGGACTCAAATTTAAGGTAAACTCTTACTAAAATGTAGAGAAACTAGTACAAAGAATAGGCAGTGTGGTCGTCGCCGCTTGCCACATCCATAAGACCTTTCTATTAAAAATCATACCGCCAGATGATATAATTATCTGATTGTTGAAATAAAAATTTTGAGTACCAGGGGGACCGAGCTTAAGCTCGGTAAAATTATTACTTTCGTTTCTCACACAAAACTCGTTCGCTCCGCTCACTCGCCAGGCGGAAGGTTTGCTGCACATTGGTATGATTTTCCTAAAACCACAGGTTAAAGATGTAACACATTGGTTTATTTTATCTACAGTTATCAGCTGATTTTTGTTCAGTTAAAAAATTTCCATAAGGATAACATGGGATCTTTGAAGGGCTCTAGCGCGAAAACCGGATTTTTCCCAGCTATGGGACCAGCTCCAATCGATTTCTGGTGGCCAAAACCCCCATATTCCAAAATTTGAAGGAAATCGTCGGAGCCGTTTTTTAAATAATTGTGCAAGCAAGCAAGCAAGCAAACAAGCAAACATTGCTCGTATAAGAGTATAGGATTTTGATTTCCATGGAAACTCAAATTTTGTTGTTTTATTTTAACATAGTCGTGAATTTTAAAAGTAAACATGAGGATGTTTATCTTTGAAAATTCAAAACTCTTTTTGGGTGTCCTTCTTGTAAAGAATTAAATTATATCTACGTAATTTGGTGGTAAGTGATAGTTAAATATGCTCTAAAAACAGCCCATTTTCTTTAAATGAATCCTAAACTACTTCGTTGTATCCAAGGAAACTAAGATTAACTTATTTAAAATATATATATATATTCTCGGTGAATTATTTTAAAAACAGTAAGAAAACATCAAATGTTCTGCACCGCATTTATCTGTTAAACATACTCCTTTCTGTTACCTTCAATAAATACCGAACAAATGCCGGTAAGCAGTTTTTCTGAAATTGAAGTCCTTAAATAATAATTTTAAAATCAATTTCACGTTTCCTGGGGAACCATAATTGTTTCTGACATTTTCTCTTCGAACATTCAAACTGAGAGGTGAATTTCAAACAAAATAAAAACATTCTCACTGAACCCCATCCTCTGGGTTGTTTTAAGGTTACACTGTAACTTAAATATTTTAATTTAAATTCAGTGTCCTAGGAAACGAAATTAATTATCATCCATATAGGCTAGATGTGTAAATCAAAAGAAATTTAGTAACATCTTATTTGTATTCCTTCACTAAAAAAAAAATTCAGCATCGAGTCATAAGTATTATTTATACATTTATATCATGTCGTATATATACATTTAATAAGCGGTAAATTAAATAAAACTACTAGATAACACTCTTGTAATACCTAAACATTAGTCAATTAAACGTTGTTCAAGCGTAACACGCAGCAGTTTTTACGTAATCGTCATCGAAAGTTCACCGGGCGAGATATATGCTCGCAACCCGGAGAAATCTCCTCCGTTCCCCGTCAAACGGCGTCGCGCGCGGCCGCTGGTCTGATTACGTCCTACCATTGGTCACCACTGATCGACCAATCAGGTGACACCTGTTGGCCACGCCCACCTATATATACCGAGTGTACCGCACTCGAGCTATATATTTCTATCTCGATCAAAGGACACGTGCCGACAACCCGTGCACTGTCAAATTTCAAAATTTAATTGTGAACCAACCGCTGGCCCTACGGTCACCGGAGACCCCTCATTTTCTTCGTCTCAGTTAGATCTACACAAATGTGAAGGTGGAAACTCGTTATCACTGTTATTTCGCCAGTTATTCGCGCTTTTTCACGAAAACTTCGGCGGCCGATATCTCCGTTACGGATCTCGTTAGAATACTGCAGATTGCTTCTATCGGTAGTATGGGACCGTACCTTTATTTCATCCAACCGCAAGTTTCTCTCTAAAATGCACGGTTTTCGAGTAATCGTCGAAAACGTTCAGGGGAAGCGACGCCAACGGTTGGCGGGCGGCGAAGCCCGTCCGCGGGTCACAGTTTTTCCGTGCTCGCGCTGTGTCAGCCGAGGTGACAACTGTGATGCTGGCTCCAAGGCGACCCGAAGTGGTTCCTTGGTTCCTTGCCCTGGCGAACGTTGGGATCTTTCAATTGTTGTATGTATCAAACAGCATTCTGGTCCAAATGGCCTTCCATAATATTTTATTTTGAATTAATTAATTTTAATATTTATTATAACTATTGTTATCAATGAAAATGGTCAATTTTTGTTTTGTTAAAATTTAACTAACAGCAAAAGTTACGCGTTATTTTATTGATTATAAAAATTTATAAAAATAATAAAATTAAATTGAAATAGTAAATTTTAACAGGTTATTTATCACAAAATGAAAACAAATAAAAATTTAAAAAATCCATTTTTTTTATTTATTTAATTTTTTTTATTATTGTTAGACATTTTAGATTTAAACGTTGATTTTAATCTCTATACCTGTAAATTACCGGTTGTTATAGAATATCGTACTCACATCGATAGTTTTAAAATAGAAAAAAAAGTGCACAAACAAAAAATATTTTAACATATTTTTAAAAACCCAATTCAAGAACATTACATTTTAATAAGCCTACCTCTTTTATTTTATAGTACACTGTTAGTTTGAATAATCAGTAGCGGTAGCATGTACAACTGTACTTGAATTTGCAATACTTGTTTTCTATTTCCTCTGCTGCGCTGTTGACACTATTTGATGTATGTTTTGGTGTGTGTAAAAGAAATGAATGAAGAATACTTATTTGATTTGATTCGAAAACAAATATCCATAATTTAATAATGTCTTTGATTATGTTAAAAATACAGTTTAATATACAGCCTACACGATGTAATTTGATCTAAATGAAATTGAAATTTTACCATAAACCCTGAATGACGTTGAGTGTCGAATAAAATTTGTTATGTAATATTTTTCAGATCCTCATTCAATGATGATGTTGATTCTTTAATTGTATGATTTCATGTTACAGATCCGATCCGACGGAGTGGTCCGGTAAGTCGGAATGGGTGTATTTCGTGGGAATAGGATACGCAGCAGCTGCAAGTCGGGTAAACGAGTGACTTTAGTGGTGGCCTTTAGAAAGGCCGTTTGTGGGGCGTGCGACGAGGCACGGTGGCGGGGAAGAGTCCGCGCTTAGCCGCCGAAACCGTACAGAGTGCGGCCCTGGCGTTTCAGAGCGTAGACAACGTCCATGGCGGTGACGGTCTTCCTCTTGGCGTGCTCGGTGTAGGTGACGGCATCCCTGATCACGTTCTCCAGAAACACTTTGAGCACACCGCGAGTCTCCTCGTAGATCAGCCCGGAGATACGCTTGACTCCACCACGACGGGCGAGACGGCGGATGGCCGGCTTGGTGATTCCCTGGATGTTGTCGCGGAGCACCTTACGGTGACGCTTCGCTCCTCCCTTTCCGAGCCCCTTTCCTCCTTTGCCACGTCCGGTCATCTCGATAGGCTGCGCTGAGTCGATATGATGAGGTTACCGGTTACTGTCGGGGTTTTGTCGATTCGGGCTGCGGTTTGCAGCGCTCTCATTGGTCGGGAGCGTCCGGCCAATGGGGAGCGCCGCGAACTGCGTTGCGAGTCGACAAAACCCCCGCTTGGAGCGCCGTGTCGACATTCGTCTCTCGTCTCATCACCGAGTAGCGCTACACTATGGCCCGTACCAAGCAGACCGCCCGTAAGTCCACCGGAGGCAAGGCTCCGAGGAAGCAGCTCGCCACCAAAGCCGCCAGGAAGAGCGCACCGGCCACCGGAGGAGTCAAGAAGCCCCACCGTTACAGGCCCGGCACGGTCGCCCTGCGTGAGATCCGTCGTTACCAGAAGAGCACCGAGCTGCTGATCCGCAAGCTGCCCTTCCAGCGTCTGGTCCGTGAGATCGCCCAGGACTTCAAGACCGACCTGCGTTTCCAGAGCTCCGCCGTCATGGCCCTGCAGGAGGCGAGCGAAGCCTACTTGGTCGGACTCTTCGAAGACACCAACCTGTGCGCAATCCACGCCAAGCGAGTCACCATCATGCCCAAGGACATCCAGCTGGCCCGCCGTATCCGCGGAGAACGCGCCTAAGCTGCTACGCCCTGGCGCCCCTCGCGCCCCATCAAACGGCCTTTCTAAAGGCCACACATATTCCCTCGTTTCGCCACTGACTCAGTCGCTCATTGCCCCGCACTCATTCCTCTCACCCGCTATGCCGTCCGTACCCCGCCCCACACCACAACACCGAGCCCACTATCTTCATTTCAGTTTCACCAATATCATTTTACCGTCCAATGATCAAACTCTGCTGAATCAACATATGTGTTAATACCATGTTATTACCCACTTTTAACAACCAACTTACTATACCACAATTATATCATTATCTACTTTTCTACGAATATCATCGCCCCAGCACAAATTTCAACTGATTATAAAATATTCAATAGTTTCCCATCGTAATATCCGCGACACAATTAACCATCTCAATCAATCTATGTATTGTACATCAATTTATTTATCCGTAAGGGCTATAAAATAAACACTATTGCTGCTGCACACACACCGTACTTCAGATAGCATAACTGACCCTCTAAATAAAAAAAAAAAAAAAAAAAAAAAAAAAAAAAAAAACATGGACTCGTTTATACAAATAATTTTCATCTTCCAGTCCAACTGTAAACTTGAGATTTCATATTAAATAGCATTTATTATTATTATTATTATTATTATTATTATTCTTATTATTATTATTATTGTTATTTTATTGTTGTAAATAACAGAAATGTAAACACTGTAAATTACTTACTTTGTAAATATAACCTCAAAAATACAACTATACAAAGGAACTGGCGGAGTAGCCCCCCTTGAACCGCGGACAAGTCTATAATTACATTTACTTGTGTAACTGACTAACCATTTCAGGCATAGAAATAATTGTGTGTTTTACTGTTCGGGAGTTGTAGTTTTATTTTTATATTGTCTCAACAGTAGTACATATGAAGCGAAAAAATTGTCAGTTTGAATTGAACAATGTGATTTTTATGACGTATCATGATAAATTTACGACCAACTACCGTTAACACGACGTCGTGTCAAATATATGTTATACCTACAAAGATGCTGACAAAAGACAGATACCTTTCGGGTGAAGTTTGTTTTGTTTAGGTTAGTCTTGGTTAGGTTAGTTTTGGTTAGGTTAGTTTTGGTTAGGTTAGTTTTGGTTAGGTTAGTTTTGGTTATGTGAGTTTTGGTTGGGTTAGTTTTGGTTGGGTTAGTTTCGGTTAGGTTAGTTTTGGTTAGGTTAGTTTGGGTTAGGTTATATACCATTTAGTTAGGTTTGACAATATCAGTTTAAGTTATATTAGATTAGGATAGAATATTAAGTCCTGATACTTAAATATAAAGTCGTTGCATTTTTTTAAGGTCGTTCTGTTATTCATGGGTGGGTTCATGAATTGGTGGACGAGCCTATAATTACTTTACATGTGTAACTGATTCACTATATTTCAGGCATAGAAATAATTGTGTGTTTTACTGTTTGGGAGTTGTAGTTTTATTTTTATATTGTCTCAACAGTACATATGAAGCAAAAAAGTGTCAGTTTGATTTTAACAATGTGATTTTTATGACGTATCATGATAAATTTACGACCAACTACCGTTAACACGATGTCGTGTCAAATATATGTTACACCTAAAAAGTTGCTGACAAAAGACAGATACCTTTCGGGTGAAGTTTGTTTTGTTTATGTTGGTATTTTTAGGTTAGTCTTGGTTAGGTTAGTTTTGGTTAGGTTAGTGCAAAACGGATGGTCATAGTATTGTTGACTTATATGAAAAATGTAATAATTTGTAGCAACAGGTTGGATAAGGTCAGGTTGGATTTTTTTTATGTTCGGTCAAGAATTAATGTAAATTTTATGTGTATTTCGTATTTGACACCAAATGTTCATATAAAATGTAATGTAAATTAACTATACTTTATATAAATGTAGCACTAAATATGTTTTACACATGTCGTATAATTCAGGGCACCTTCACATGAGAACACTGTTACACACATCACATGTCCACGTAGCAAGTGAGTCAATCTTCAACCATCGGGTAGCACTCCAATGTCAGAGGTAAAGCAGTTTAGATAGTAGTAATAATGAACTGTTTATGCCTCGGTATTTAGGGTAAAGCTGAAGCTAAGTGGCAAAACGAGTGATTCGGTGGTGGCCTTGAGAAAGGCCGTTTAAAACTAGCGGGCGCTAGGATGCAGAGCGAGGCACGTCTACTTCTTTTTGGCCGCAGTCTTCTTTGGGGTCTTGGGCTTTTTGACCGCCGCCTTCTTGGGTTTCGGGGACTTGGGCTTCTTGGTCGGCGGCTTGGAGACCTTCTTCGCCTTGGGTGATTTGGCGGGCTTGGCCGCTTTCGGCTTGGCGGCTGCTGGCTTCTTGGCGGTCTTCTTCGCCGCGGTCGCCTTGGGTTTCTTCTCTCCCTTGGGTTTGGCAGCGGCAGGCTTCTTGACCGTCTTCTTGCCGGCGGAGGCGGACTTGCCCTCTCCCTTGACGGACAGCTTGAACGAGCCGGAGGCCCCCTTGCCTTTCGGTTGGGTGAGAGTACCGGCGGCGACCGCCGACTTGAGGTACTTGCGGATGAACGGTGCAAGCTTCTCGGCGTCAACCTTGTAGTTGGCGGCGATGTACTTCTTGATCGCCTGGAGAGACGAGCCGCCTCGCTCCTTGAGGTTCTTGATGGCGGCGTTCACCATGTCGGACGTCGGCGGGTGAGCGGGCTTCACACGGGGCTTCTTGCTCGCCGCCGCCTTGGATTTCTTGGGCGTAGTTGTGGCCGGGGCCGGTGCACTAGTTGCCGAGTCTGCCATCGTTGAGTTGACGGGAGGATTCGATAAATTTGCCCAGTTCGATTTTCGGGATCCGCGCCCTGACTACGTACCGTACAGAAGACGCCACAGCACACGTTCACTTTGTCTTTCACCAACGGTGTTTTTGGCCGTTTTACAATTATAAAACGAATCACAGAACCACCAATTTAGTATATATTCATTAGAGAAATATTTAAAACAGTGTACTACTAACCAGTCTCTTGGAAAATAACCGTCAAACGTCAATCCGAACACGGTTTTTCATATTTAACAACGTCCGTAACGAGATTACACCCTCGCCCAGGACAGTGTGGACTCGTAAAACTATTTATAAAATAAATTCCAGTAAGTTTAATACCAGAAAATGTGTTGATAATGGTAGTGTGGATTCTGCTGTAAAATAAAACCCCCACATCAGTTTGTGCGAACAAGGGGTAAAGAGTTTAGAGACTGTTATTCGCGGCCCAGTTGACACAACTTCAGAGTCGGTAATAACACAGGTTAGAGATACAACACATTGTACATTTAGAAATATAGACTTTGTTTTGACCAATATTTCTAGATGATTTACTCTAGTATAATTTAGTAATTAAAGTAAAACAAAAACCAGAAGATGTTAACCTTTAAACTGTGTATTATCGTCAGTTATACTTGTGCAAAAACGCATACAACAATGTTTTCATTTCAAGAGGTACTCGAAATACACGGTAGTATGCACTTTGCATTGTGCGATGTATGTATCAATCATACCCTCCATAGTTAAACTTGTGTTCATTCACGGACTCAAATTTAAGGTAAACTCTTACTAAAATGTAGAGAAACTAGTACAAAGAATAGGCAGTGTGGTCGTCGCCGCTTGCCACATCCATAAGACCTTTCTATTAAAAATCATACCGCCAGATGATATAATTATCTGATTGTTGAAATAAAAATTTTGAGTACCAGGGGGACCGAGCTTAAGCTCGGTAAAATTATTACTTTCGTTTCTCACACAAAACTCGTTCGCTCCGCTCACTCGCCAGGCGGAAGGTTTGCTGCACATTGGTATGATTTTCCTAAAACCACAGGTTAAAGATGTAACACATTGGTTTATTTTATCTACAGTTATCAGCTGATTTTTGTTCAGTTAAAAAATTTCCATAAGGATAACATGGGATCTTTGAAGGGCTCTAGCGCGAAAACCGGATTTTTCCCAGCTATGGGACCAGCTCCAATCGATTTCTGGTGGCCAAAACCCCCATATTCCAAAATTTGAAGGAAATCGTCGGAGCCGTTTTTTAAATAATTGTGCAAGCAAGCAAGCAAGCAAACAAGCAAACATTGCTCGTATAAGAGTATAGGATTTTGATTTCCATGGAAACTCAAATTTTGTTGTTTTATTTTAACATAGTCGTGAATTTTAAAAGTAAACATGAGGATGTTTATCTTTGAAAATTCAAAACTCTTTTTGGGTGTCCTTCTTGTAAAGAATTAAATTATATCTACGTAATTTGGTGGTAAGTGATAGTTAAATATGCTCTAAAAACAGCCCATTTTCTTTAAATGAATCCTAAACTACTTCGTTGTATCCAAGGAAACTAAGATTAACTTATTTAAAATATATATATATATTCTCGGTGAATTATTTTAAAAACAGTAAGAAAACATCAAATGTTCTGCACCGCATTTATCTGTTAAACATACTCCTTTCTGTTACCTTCAATAAATACCGAACAAATGCCGGTAAGCAGTTTTTCTGAAATTGAAGTCCTTAAATAATAATTTTAAAATCAATTTCACGTTTCCTGGGGAACCATAATTGTTTCTGACATTTTCTCTTCGAACATTCAAACTGAGAGGTGAATTTCAAACAAAATAAAAACATTCTCACTGAACCCCATCCTCTGGGTTGTTTTAAGGTTACACTGTAACTTAAATATTTTAATTTAAATTCAGTGTCCTAGGAAACGAAATTAATTATCATCCATATAGGCTAGATGTGTAAATCAAAAGAAATTTAGTAACATCTTATTTGTATTCCTTCACTAAAAAAAAAATTCAGCATCGAGTCATAAGTATTATTTATACATTTATATCATGTCGTATATATACATTTAATAAGCGGTAAATTAAATAAAACTACTAGATAACACTCTTGTAATACCTAAACATTAGTCAATTAAACGTTGTTCAAGCGTAACACGCAGCAGTTTTTACGTAATCGTCATCGAAAGTTCACCGGGCGAGATATATGCTCGCAACCCGGAGAAATCTCCTCCGTTCCCCGTCAAACGGCGTCGCGCGCGGCCGCTGGTCTGATTACGTCCTACCATTGGTCACCACTGATCGACCAATCAGGTGACACCTGTTGGC
The DNA here is from genome assembly GCA_030545055.2 of Neoaliturus tenellus. Taxonomy (NCBI): domain Eukaryota; kingdom Metazoa; phylum Arthropoda; class Insecta; order Hemiptera; family Cicadellidae; genus Neoaliturus; species Neoaliturus tenellus. Next base: position 40,127 of record JAQYXR010001073.1, read on the forward strand.
CACGCCCACCTATATATACCGAGTGTACCGCACTCGAGCTATATATTTCTATCTCGATCAAAGGACACGTGCCGACAACCCGTGCACTGTCAAATTTCAAAATTTAATTGTGAACCAACCGCTGGCCCTACGGTCACCGGAGACCCCTCATTTTCTTCGTCTCAGTTAGATCTACACAAATGTGAAGGTGGAAACTCGTTATCACTGTTATTTCGCCAGTTATTCGCGCTTTTTCACGAAAACTTCGGCGGCCGATATCTCCGTTACGGATCTCGTTAGAATACTGCAGATTGCTTCTATCGGTAGTATGGGACCGTACCTTTATTTCATCCAACCGCAAGTTTCTCTCTAAAATGCACGGTTTTCGAGTAATCGTCGAAAACGTTCAGGGGAAGCGACGCCAACGGTTGGCGGGCGGCGAAGCCCGTCCGCGGGTCACAGTTTTTCCGTGCTCGCGCTGTGTCAGCCGAGGTGACAACTGTGATGCTGGCTCCAAGGCGACCCGAAGTGGTTCCTTGGTTCCTTGCCCTGGCGAACGTTGGGATCTTTCAATTGTTGTATGTATCAAACAGCATTCTGGTCCAAATGGCCTTCCATAATATTTTATTTTGAATTAATTAATTTTAATATTTATTATAACTATTGTTATCAATGAAAATGGTCAATTTTTGTTTTGTTAAAATTTAACTAACAGCAAAAGTTACGCGTTATTTTATTGATTATAAAAATTTATAAAAATAATAAAATTAAATTGAAATAGTAAATTTTAACAGGTTATTTATCACAAAATGAAAACAAATAAAAATTTAAAAAATCCATTTTTTTTATTTATTTAATTTTTTTTATTATTGTTAGACATTTTAGATTTAAACGTTGATTTTAATCTCTATACCTGTAAATTACCGGTTGTTATAGAATATCGTACTCACATCGATAGTTTTAAAATAGAAAAAAAAGTGCACAAACAAAAAATATTTTAACATATTTTTAAAAACCCAATTCAAGAACATTACATTTTAATAAGCCTACCTCTTTTATTTTATAGTACACTGTTAGTTTGAATAATCAGTAGCGGTAGCATGTACAACTGTACTTGAATTTGCAATACTTGTTTTCTATTTCCTCTGCTGCGCTGTTGACACTATTTGATGTATGTTTTGGTGTGTGTAAAAGAAATGAATGAAGAATACTTATTTGATTTGATTCGAAAACAAATATCCATAATTTAATAATGTCTTTGATTATGTTAAAAATACAGTTTAATATACAGCCTACACGATGTAATTTGATCTAAATGAAATTGAAATTTTACCATAAACCCTGAATGACGTTGAGTGTCGAATAAAATTTGTTATGTAATATTTTTCAGATCCTCATTCAATGATGATGTTGATTCTTTAATTGTATGATTTCATGTTACAGATCCGATCCGACGGAGTGGTCCGGTAAGTCGGAATGGGTGTATTTCGTGGGAATAGGATACGCAGCAGCTGCAAGTCGGGTAAACGAGTGACTTTAGTGGTGGCCTTTAGAAAGGCCGTTTGTGGGGCGTGCGACGAGGCACGGTGGCGGGGAAGAGTCCGCGCTTAGCCGCCGAAACCGTACAGAGTGCGGCCCTGGCGTTTCAGAGCGTAGACAACGTCCATGGCGGTGACGGTCTTCCTCTTGGCGTGCTCGGTGTAGGTGACGGCATCCCTGATCACGTTCTCCAGAAACACTTTGAGCACACCGCGAGTCTCCTCGTAGATCAGCCCGGAGATACGCTTGACTCCACCACGACGGGCGAGACGGCGGATGGCCGGCTTGGTGATTCCCTGGATGTTGTCGCGGAGCACCTTACGGTGACGCTTCGCTCCTCCCTTTCCGAGCCCCTTTCCTCCTTTGCCACGTCCGGTCATCTCGATAGGCTGCGCTGAGTCGATATGATGAGGTTACCGGTTACTGTCGGGGTTTTGTCGATTCGGGCTGCGGTTTGCAGCGCTCTCATTGGTCGGGAGCGTCCGGCCAATGGGGAGCGCCGCGAACTGCGTTGCGAGTCGACAAAACCCCCGCTTGGAGCGCCGTGTCGACATTCGTCTCTCGTCTCATCACCGAGTAGCGCTACACTATGGCCCGTACCAAGCAGACCGCCCGTAAGTCCACCGGAGGCAAGGCTCCGAGGAAGCAGCTCGCCACCAAAGCCGCCAGGAAGAGCGCACCGGCCACCGGAGGAGTCAAGAAGCCCCACCGTTACAGGCCCGGCACGGTCGCCCTGCGTGAGATCCGTCGTTACCAGAAGAGCACCGAGCTGCTGATCCGCAAGCTGCCCTTCCAGCGTCTGGTCCGTGAGATCGCCCAGGACTTCAAGACCGACCTGCGTTTCCAGAGCTCCGCCGTCATGGCCCTGCAGGAGGCGAGCGAAGCCTACTTGGTCGGACTCTTCGAAGACACCAACCTGTGCGCAATCCACGCCAAGCGAGTCACCATCATGCCCAAGGACATCCAGCTGGCCCGCCGTATCCGCGGAGAACGCGCCTAAGCTGCTACGCCCTGGCGCCCCTCGCGCCCCATCAAACGGCCTTTCTAAAGGCCACACATATTCCCTCGTTTCGCCACTGACTCAGTCGCTCATTGCCCCGCACTCATTCCTCTCACCCGCTATGCCGTCCGTACCCCGCCCCACAC
>JAQYXR010001074.1:0-26214 GCA_030545055.2 Neoaliturus tenellus
AAAGCAAAAACTATTGAAAATGAGCACAAATGATTAGTTTGTGATACAAACTAATAGTTTAATGCAAAAACTAGTAAAAATTAGCACAAATGATTAGTTTGTGATACAAACTAATGGTTTAAAGCAAAAACTAGTGAAAATGAGCACAAATGATTAGTTTGTGATACAAACTAAGGGTTGAATGCAAAAACTAGAAAAAATTAGCACAAATGATTAGTTTGTAATACAAACTAATGGTTTAATGCAAAAACTAGTAAAAATTAGCACAAATGATTAGTTTGTGATACAAAATAATAGTTTAATGCAAAAACTAGTAAAAATTAGCACAAATGATTAGTTTGTGATACAAAAAAAGAGTTGAATGCAAAAACTATTGAAAATGAGCACAAATGATTAGTTTGTGATACAAACTAATAGTTTAATGCAAAAACTAGTAAAAATTAGCACAAATGATTAGTTTGTGATACAAACTAATGGTTTAAAGCAAAAACTAGTGAAAATGAGCACAAATGATTAGTTTGTGATACAAACTAAGGGTTGAATGCAAAAACTAGAAAAAATTAGCACAAATGATTAGTTTGTGATACAAACTAATGGTTTAATGCAAAAACTAGTAAAAATTAGCACAAATGATTAGTTTATGATCCAAACTAATAGTTTAAAGCAAAAACTAGTGAAAATGAGCACAAATGATTAGTTTGTGATACAAACTAAGGGTTGAATGCAAAAACTAGAAAAAATTAGCACAAATGATTAGTTTGTGATACAAACTAATGGTTTAATAGAAAAATTAATCAAAATGAGCACAAATGATTAGTTTGTGATACAAACTAAGGGTTGAATGCAAAAACTAGTAAACATTAGTACAAATGATTAGTTTGTGATACAAACTAATGGTTTAAAGCAAAAACTATTGAAAATGAGCACAAATGATTAGTTTGTGATACAAACTAATGGTTTAATGCAAAAACTAGTAAAAATTAGCACAAATGATTAGTTTGTGATACAAAATAATAGTTTAATGCAAAAACTAGTAAAAATTAGCACAAATGATTAGTTTGTGATACAAAAAAAGAGTTGAATGCAAAAACTATTGAAAATGAGCACAAATGATTAGTTTGTGATACAAACTAATAGTTTAATGCAAAAACTAGTAAAAATTAGCACAAATGATTAGTTTGTGATACAAACTAATGGTTTAAAGCAAAAACTATTGAAAATGAGCACAAATGATTAGTTTGTGATACAAACTAATGGTTCAATGCAAAAACCAATCAAAATTAGCACAAATGATTAGTTTGTAATACAAACTAATGGTTTAATGCAAAAACTAGTAAAAATTAGCACAAATGATTAGTTTGTGATACAAAATAATAGTTTAATGCAAAAACTAGTAAAAATTAGCACAAATGATTAGTTTGTGATACAAAAAAAGAGTTGAATGCAAAAACTATTGAAAATGAGCACAAATGATTAGTTTGTGATACAAACTAATAGTTTAATGCAAAAACTAGTAAAAATTAGCACAAATGATTAGTTTGTGATACAAACTAATGGTTTAAAGCAAAAACTAGTGAAAATGAGCACAAATGATTAGTTTGTGATACAAACTAAGGGTTGAATGCAAAAACTAGAAAAAATTAGCACAAATGATTAGTTTGTGATACAAACTAATGGTTTAATGCAAAAACTAGTAAAAATTAGCACAAATGATTAGTTTGTGATCCAAACTAATAGTTTAAAGCAAAAACTAGTGAAAATGAGCACAAATGATTAGTTTGTGATACAAACTAAGGGTTGAATGCAAAAACTAGAAAAAATTAGCACAAATGATTAGTTTGTGATACAAACTAATGGTTTAATAGAAAAATTAATCAAAATGAGCACAAATGATTAGTTTGTGATACAAACTAAGGGTTGAATGCAAAAACTATTGAAAATGAGCACAAATGATTAGTTTGTGATACAAACTAATGGTTTAATGCAAAAACTAGTAAAAATTAGCACAAATGATTAGTTTGTGATACAAACTAATAGTTTAATGCAAAAACTAGTAAAAATTAGCACAAATGATTAGTTTGTGATACAAACTAATGGTTTAAAGCAAAAACTAGTGAAAATGAGCACAAATGATTAGTTTGTGATACAAACTAATGGTTTAATGCAAAAACCACTCAAAATTAGCACAAATGATTAGTTTGTGATACAAACTAATGGTTTAATGCAAAAACTATTGAAAATGAGCTCAAATGATTAGTTTGTGATACAAACTAATGGTTATGAAACAAAACTAGTAAAAATTAGCACAAATGATTAGTTTGTTATACAAACTAATGGTTTAATAGAAAAATTAATCAAAATGAGCACAAATTTGTTTTTGCATTAAACCATTAGTTTGTGATACAAACTAATGGTTTAATGCAAAAACTAATAAAAATTAGCACAAATGATTAGTTTGTTATACAAACTAATGGTTTAATAGAAAAATTAATCAAAATGAGCACAAATGATTAGTTTGTGATACAAACTAATGGTTTAATGCAAAAACTAGTAAAAATTAGCACAAATGATTAGTTTGTGATACAAACTAATGGTTTAATAGAAAAATTAATCAAAATGAGCACAAATGACTAGTTTGTGATACAAACTATTGGTTTAATGCAAAAACTAGTAAAAATTAGCACAAATGATTAGTTTGTGATACAAAATAATAGTTTAATGCAAAAACTAGTAAAAATTAGCACAAATGATTAGTTTGTGATACAAACTAAGAGTTGAATGCAAAAACTATTGAAAATGAGCACAAATGATTAGTTTGTGATACAAACTAATAGTTTAATGCAAAAACTAGTAAAAATTAGCACAAATGATTAGTTTGTGATACAAACTAATGGTTTAAAGCAAAAACTAGTGAAAATGAGCACAAATGATTAGTTTGTGATACAAACTAAGGGTTGAATGCAAAAACTAGAAAAAATTAGCACAAATGATTAGTTTGTGATACAAACTAATGGTTTAATGCAAAAACTAATAAAAATTAGCACAAATGATTAGTTTGTGATACAAACTAATAGTTTAAAGCAAAAACTAGTGAAAATGAGCACAAATGATTAGTTTGTGATACAAACTAAGGGTTGAATGCAAAAACTAGAAAAAATTAGCACAAATGATTAGTTTGTGATACAAACTAATGGTTTAATAGAAAAATTAATCAAAATGAGCACAAATGATTAGTTTGTGATACAAACTAAGGGTTGAATGCAAAAACTAGTAAAAATTAGCACAAATGATTAGTTTGTGATACAAACTAATGGTTTAAAGCAAAAACTATTGAAAATGAGCACAAATGATTAGTTTGTGATACAAACTAATGGTTTAATGCAAAAACTAGTAAAAATTAGCACAAATGATTAGTTTGTGATACAAACTAATGGTTTAAAGCAAAAACTATTGAAAATGAGCACAAATGATTAGTTTGTGATACAAACTAATAGTTTAAAGCAAAAACTAGTAAAAATTAGCACAAATGATTAGTTTGTGATACAAACTAATGGTTTAAAGCAAAAACTATTGAAAATGAGCACAAATGATTAGTTTATGATACAAACTAATGGTTTAATGCAAAAACTAGTAAAAATTAGCACAAATGATTAGTTTGTGGTACAAACTAATGGTTTAATGCAAAAACCAATCAAAATTAGCACAAATGATTAGTTTGTGATACAAACTAATGGTTTAATGCAAAAACTAGTAAAAATTAGCACAAATGATTAGTTTGTGATACAAACTAATAGTTTAATGCAAAAACTAGTAAAAATTAGCACAAATGATTAGTTTGTGATACAAACTAATGGTTTCATGCAAAAACTAGTAAAAATTAGCACAAATGATTAGTTTGTGATACAAACTAATGGTTTAATGCAAAAACTAGTAAAAATTAGCACAAATGATTAGTTTGTAATACAAACTAATAGTTTAATGCAAAAACTAGTAAAAATTAGCACAAATGATTAGTTTGTGATACAAACTAATGGTTTAATGCAAAAACTAGTAAAAATTAGCACAAATGATTAGTTTGTGATACAAACTAATGGTTTAAAGCAAAAACTATTGAAAATGAGCACAAATGATTAGTTTGTGATACAAACTAATGGTTCAATGCAAAAACCAATCAAAATTAGCACAAATGATTAATTTGTGATACAAACTAATGGTTTAATGCAAAAACTAGTAAAAATTAGCACAAATGATTAGTTTGTGATACAAACTAATAGTTTAATGCAAAAACTAGTAAAAATTAGCACAAATGATTAGTTTGTGATACAAACTAATGGTTTAAAGCTAAAACTAGTGAAAATGAGCACAAATGATTAATTTGTGATACAAACTAATAGTTTAAAGCAAAAACTAGTAAAAATTAGCACAAATGATTAGTTTGTGATACAAACTAATGGTTTAATGCAAAAATTAGTAAAAATTAGCACAAATGATTAGTTTGTGATACAAACTAATGGTTTAATAGAAAAATTAATCAAAATGAGCACAAATGATTAGTTTGTGATACAAACTAATGGTTTAATGCAAAAACTAGTAAAAATTAGCACAAATGAGTAGTTTGTGATACAATCTAAGGGTTGAATGCAAAAACTAGAAAAAATTAGCACAAATGATTAGTTTGTGATACAAACTAATGGTTTAATAGAAAAATTAATCAAAATGAGCACAAATGATTAGTTTGTGATACAAACTAATGGTTTAATGCAAAAACTAGTAAAAATTAGCACAAATGATTAGTTTGTGATACAAAATAATAGTTTAATGCAAAAACTAGTAAAAATTAGCACAAATGGTTAGTTTGTGATACAAACTAAGAGTTGAATGCAAAAACTATTGAAAATGAGCACAAATGATTAGTTTGTGATACAAACTAATAGTTTAATGCAAAAACTAGTAAAAATTAGCACAAATGATTAGTTTGTGATACAAACTAATGGTTTAAAGCAAAAACTAGTGAAAATGAGCACAAATGATTAGTTTGTGATACAAACTAAGGGTTGAATGCAAAAACTAGAAAAAATTTGCACAAATGATTAGTTTGTGATACAAACTAATGGTTTAATGCAAAAACTAGTAAAAATTAGCACAAATGATTAGTTTGTGATACAAACTAATAGTTTAAAGCAAAAACTAGTGAAAATGAGCACAAATGATTAGTTTGTGATACAAACTAAGGGTTGAATGCAAAAGCTAGAAAAAATTAGCACAAATGATTAGATTGTGATACAAACTAATGGTTTAATAGAAAAATTAATCAAAATGAGCACAAATGATTAGTTTGTGATACAAACTAAGGGTTGAATGCAAAAACTAGTAAAAATTAGCACAAATGATTAGTTTGTGATACAAACTAATGGTTTAAAGCAAAAACTATTGAAAATGAGCACAAATGATTAGTTTGTGATACAAACTAATGGTTTAATGCAAAAACTAGTAAAAATTAGCACAAATGATTAGTTTGTGATACAAACTAATGGTTTAAAGCAAAAACTATTGAAAATGAGCACAAATGATTAGTTTGTGATACAAACTAATAGTTTAAAGCAAAAACTAGTAAAAATTAGCACAAATGATTAGTTTGTGATACAAACTAATGGTTTAAAGCAAAAACTATTGAAAATGAGCACAAATGATTAGTTTATGATACAAACTAATGGTTTAATGCAAAAAATTAGTAAATATTAGCACAAATGATTAGTTTGTGGTACAAACTAATGGTTTAATGCAAAAACCAATCAAAATTAGCACAAATGATTAGTTTGTGATACAAACTAATGGTTTAATGCAAAAACTAGTAAAAATTAGCACAAATGATTAGTTTGTGATACAAACTAATAGTTTAATGCAAAAACTAGTAAAAATTAGCACAAATGATTAGTTTGTGATACAAACTAATAGTTTAAAGCAAAAACTAGTGAAAATGAGCACAAATGATTAGTTTGTGATACAAACTAATGGTTTAATGCAAAAACTAGTACAAATTAGCACAAATGATGAGTTTGTGATACAAACTAATGGTTTAATGCAAAAACTAGTAAAAATTAGCACAAATGATTAGTTTGTGATACAAACTAATGGTTTAAAGCAAAAACTATTGAAAATGAGCACAAATGATTAGTTTGTGATACAAACTAATGGTTCAATGCAAAAACCAATCAAAATTAGCACAAATGATTAATTTGTGATACAAACTAATGGTTTAATGCAAAAACTAGTAAAAATTAGCACAAATGATTAGTTTGTGATACAAACTAATAGTTTAATGCAAAAACTAGTAAAAATTAGCACAAATGATTAGTTTGTGATACAAACTAATGGTTTAAAGCAAAAACTAGTGAAAATGAGCACAAATGATTAATTTGTGATACAAACTAATAGTTTAAAGCAAAAACTAGTAAAAATTAGCACAAATGATTAGTTTGTGATACAAACTAATGGTTTAATGCAAAAACCAATCAAAATTAGCACAAATGATTAGTTTGTGATACAAACTAATGGTTTAATGCAAAAACTAGTGAAAATTAGCACAAATGATTAGTTTGTGATACAAACTAATAGTTTAATTCAAAAACTAGTAAAAATTAGCACAAATGATAAGTTTGTGATACAAACTAATAGTTTAAAGCAAAAACTAGTGAAAATGAGCACAAATGATTAATTTGTGATACAAACTAATGGTTTAATGCAAAAACTAGTAAAAATTAGCACAAATGATTAGTTTGTGATACAAACTAATGGTTTAATGCAAAAACTAGTAAAAATTAGCACAAATGATTAGTTTGTGATACAAACTAATAGTTTACTGCAAAAACTAGTAAAAATTAGCACAAATGATTAGTTTGTGATACAAACTAATGGTTTAAAGCAAAAACTAGTGAAAATGAGCACAAATGATTAGTTTGTGATACAAACTAATGGTTTAATGCAAAAACCAATCAAAATTAGCACAAATGATTAGTTTGTGATACAAACTAATGGTTTAATGCAAAAACTAGTAAAAATTAGCACAAATGATTAGTTTGTGATACAAACTAATAGTTTAATGCAAAAACTAGTAAAAATTAGCACAAATGATTAGTTTGTGATACAAACTAATAGTTTAAAGCAAAAACTAGTGAAAATGAGCACAAATGATTAGTTTGTGATACAAACTAATGGTTTAATGCAAAAACTAGTACAAATTAGCACAAATGATTAGTTTGTGATACAAACTAATGGTTTAATGCAAAAACTAGTAAAAATTAGCACAAATGATTAGTTTGTGATACAAACTAATGGTTTAAAGCAAAAACTATTGAAAATGAGCACAAATGATTAGTTTGTGATACAAACTAATGGTTCAATGCAAAAACCAATCAAAATTAGCACAAATGATTAATTTGTGATACAAACTAATGGTTTAATGCAAAAACTAGTAAAAATTAGCACAAATGATTAGTTTGTGATACAAACTAATAGTTTAATGCAAAAACTAGTAAAAATTAGCACAAATGATTAGTTTGTGATACAAACTAATGGTTTAAAGCAAAAACTAGTGAAAATGAGCACAAATGATTAATTTGTGATACAAACTAATAGTTTAAAGCAAAAACTAGTAAAAATTAGCACAAATGATTAGTTTGTGATACAAACTAATGGTTTAATGCAAAAACCAATCAAAATTAGCACAAATGATTAGTTTGTGATACAAACTAATGGTTTAATGCAAAAACTAGTGAAAATTAGCACAAATGATTAGTTTGTGATACAAACTAATAGTTTAATTCAAAAACTAGTAAAAATTAGCACAAATGATAAGTTTGTGATACAAACTAATAGTTTAAAGCAAAAACTAGTGAAAATGAGCACAAATGATTAATTTGTGATACAAACTAATGGTTTAATGCAAAAACTAGTAAAAATTAGCACAAATGATTAGTTTGTGATACAAACTAATGGTTTAATGCAAAAACTAGTAAAAATTAGCACAAATGATTAGTTTGTGATACAAACTAATAGTTTACTGCAAAAACTAGTAAAAATTAGCACAAATGATTAGTTTGTGATACAAACTAATGGTTTAAAGCAAAAACTAGTGAAAATGAGCACAAATGATTAGTTTGTGATACAAACTAATGGTTTAATGCAAAAACCACTCAAAATTAGCACAAATGATTAGTTTGTGATACAAACTAATGGTTTAATGCAAAAACTATTGAAAATGAGCTCAAATGATTAGTTTGTGATACAAACTAATGGTTTAATGCAAAAAACTAGTAAAAATTAGCACAAATGATTAGTTTGTTATACAAACTAATGGTTTAATAGAAAAATTAATCAAAATGAGCACAAATGATTAGTTTGTGATACAAACTAATGGTTTAATGCAAAAACTAGTAAAAATTAGCACAAATGATTAGTTTGTGATACAAACTAATAGTTTAAAGCAAAAACTAGTGAAAATGAGCACAAATGATTAGTTTGTGATACAAAATAATGGTTTAATGCAAAAACTAGTAAAAATTAGCACAAATGATTAGTTTGTGATACAAACTAATGGTTTAATAGAAAATTAATCAAAATGAGCACAAATGATTAGTTTGTGATACAAACTAATAGTTTAAAGCAAAAACTAGTGAAAAGAGCACAAATGATTAGTTTGTGATACAAAATAATGGTTTAATGCAAAAACTAGTAAAAATTAGCACAAATGATTAGTTTGTGATACAAACTAATGGTTTAATAGAAAAATTAATCAAAAATGAGCACAAATGATTAGTTTGTGATACAAACTAATGGTTTAATGCAAAAACTAGTAAAAATTAACACAAATGTTTAGTTTGTGATACAAACTAATGGTTTAATACAAAAACTAGTAAAAATTAGCACAAATGATTAGTTTGTGATACAAACTAATGGTTTAAAGCAAAAACTATTGAAAATGAGCACAAATGATTAGTTTGGGATACAAACTAATGGTTTAATGCAAAAACTAGTAAAAATAAGCACAAATAATTAGTTTGTGGTACAAACTAATGGTTTAATGCAAAAACCAATCAAAATTAGCACAAATGATTAGATTGTGATACAAACTAATGGTTTAATGCAAAAACTAGTAAAAATTAGCACAAATGATTAGTTTGTGATACAAACTAATAGTTTAATGCAAAAACTATGTAAAAATTAGCACAAATGATTAGTTTGTGATACAAACTAATAGTTTAAAGCAAAAACTAGTGAAAATGAGCACAAATGATTAGTTTGTGATACAAACTTATAGTTTAAAGCAAAAACTAGTAAAAATTATCACAAATGATTAGTTTGTGATACAAACTAATGGTTTAAAGCAAAAACTATTGAAAAATGAGCACAAATGATTAGTTTGTGATACAAACTAATGGTTTAATGCAAAAACTAGTAAACATTAGCACAAATGATTAGTTTGTGATACAAACTAATGGTTTAATGCAAAAACTAGTAAAAATTAGTACAATGATTAGTTTGTGATACAAACTAATAGTTTAATGCAAAAACTAGTAAAAATTAGCACAAATGATTAGTTTGTGATACAAACTAATGGTTTAAAGCAAAAACTATTGAAAATGAGCACAAATGATTCGTTTGTGATACAAACTAATGGTTCAATGCAAAAACCAATCAAAATTAGCACAAATGATTAGTTTGTAATACAAACTAATGGTTTAATGCAAAAACTAGTAAAAATTAGCACAAATGATTAGTTTGTGATACAAACTAATAGTTTAATGCAAAAACTAGTAAAAATTAGCACAAATGATTAGTTGTGATACAAACTAATAGTTTAAAGCAAAAACTAGTGATAATGAGCACAAATGATTAGTTTGTGATACAAACTAAGGGTTGAATGCAAAAACTAGAAAAAATTAGCACAAATGATTAGTTTATGATACAAACTAATGGTTTAATGCAAAAACTAGTAAAAATTAGCACAATAGAATAGTTTGTGATACAAACTAATAGTTTAAAGCAAAAAACTAGTGAAAATGAGCACAAATGATTAGTTTGTGATACAAACTAAGGGTTGAATGCAAAAACTAGAAAAAATTAGCACAAATGATTAGTTTGTGATACAAACTAATGGTTTAATAGAAAAAATTAATCAAAATGAGCACAAATGATTAGTTTGTGATACAAACTAAGGGTTGAATGCAAAAACTAGTAAAAATTAGCACAAATGATTAGTTTGTGATACAAACTAATGGTTTAAAGCAAAAACTATTGAAAATGAGCACAAATGATTAGTTTGTGATACAAACTAATGGTTTAATGCAAAAACTAGTAAAAATTAGCACAAAAGATTAGTTTGTGATACAAACTAATGGTTTAAGCAAAAACTAGTAAAAATTAGCACAAATGATTAGTTTGTGATACAAACTAATAATTTAAAGCAAAAACTAGTAAAAATTAGCACAAATGATTAGTTTGTGATACAAACTAATGGTTTAAAGCAAAAACTATTGAAAATGAGCACAAATGATTAGTTTATGATACAAACTAATGGTTTAATGCAAAAACTAGTAAAAATTAGCACAAATGATTAGTTTGTGGTACAAACTAATGGTTTAATGAAAAAAACAATCAAAATTAGCACAAATGATTAGTTTGTGATACAAACTAATGGTTTAATGCAAAAACTAGTAAAAATTAGCACAAATGATTAGTTTGTGATACAAACTAATAGTTTAATGCAAAAACTAGTAAAAATTAGCACAAATGATTAGTTTGTGATACAAACTAATAGTTTAAAGCAAAAACTAGTGAAAATGAGCACAAATGATTAGTTTGTGATACAAACTAATGGTTTAATGCAAAAACTAGTAAAAATTAGCACAAATGATTAGTTTGTGATACAAACTAATGGTTTAATGCAAAAACTAGTAAAAATTAGCACAAATGATTAGTTTGTGATACAAACTAATAATTTAATGCAAAAACTAGTAAAAATTAGCACAAATGATTAGTTTGTGATACAAACTAATGGTTTAATGCAAAAACTAGTAAAAATTGGCACAAATGATTAGTTTGTGATACAAACTAATGGTTTAAAGCAAAAACTATTGAAAATGAGCACAAATGATTAGTTTGTGATACAAACTAATGGTTCAATGCAAAAACCAATCAAAATTAGCACAAATGATTAATTTGTGATACAAACTAATGGTTTAATGCAAAACTAGTAAAAATTAGCACAAATGATTAGTTGTGATACAAACTAATAGTTTAATGCAAAAACTAGTAAAAATTAGCACAAATGATTAGTTTGTGATACAAACTAATGGTTTAAAGCAAAAACTATTGAAAATGAGCACAAATGATTAGTTTGTGATACAAACTAATGGTTTAATGCAAAAACTAGGAAAAATTAGCACAAATGATTAGTTTGTGATACAAACTAATGGTTTAAAGCAAAAACTAGTGAAAATGAGCACAAATGATTAGTTTGTGATACAAACTAAGGGTTAAATGCAAAAACTAGAAAAAATTAGCACAAATGATTAGTTTGTGATACAAACTAATGGTTTAATGCAAAAACTAGTAAAAATTAGCACAAATGATTAGTTTGTGATACAAACTAATAGTTTAAAGCAAAAACTAGTGAAAATGAGCACAAATGATTAGTTTGTGATACAAACTAAGGGGTGAATGCAAAAACTAGAAAAAATTAGCACAAATGATTAGTTTGTGATACAAACTAATGGTTTAATAGAAAAATTAATCAAAATGAGCACAAATGATTAGTTTGTGATACAAACTAAGGGTTGAATTCAAAAACTAGTAAAAATTAGCACAAATGATTAGTTTGTGATACAAACTAATGGTTTAAAGCAAAACTATTGAAAATGAGCACAAATGATTAGATTCTGATACAAACTAATGGTTTAATGCAAAAACTAGTAAAAATTAGCACAAATGATTAGTTTGTGATACAAAATAATAGTTTAATGCAAAAATTAGTAAAAATTAGCACAAATGATTAGTTTGTGATACAAACTAATGGTTTAAATGCAAAACCAATCAAAATGAGCACAAATGATTAGTTTAAGATACAAACTAATGGTTTAATGCAAAAATTAGTAAAAATTAGCACAAATGATTAGTTTGTGATACAAACTAATAGTTTAAAGCAAAAACTAGTGAAAATGAGCACAAATGATTAGTTTGTGATACAAAATAATGGTTTAATGCAAAAACTAGTAAAAATTAGCACAAATGATTAGTTTGTGATACAAACTAATGGTTTAATAGAAAAATTAATCAAAATGAGCACAAATGATTAGTTTGTGATACAAACTAATGGTTTAATGCAAAAACTAGTAAAAATTAACACAAATGTTTAGTTTGTGATACAAACTAAAGGTTTAATACAAAAACTAGTAAAAATTAGCACAAATGATTAGTTTGTGATACAAACTAATGGTTTAAAGCAAAAACTATTGAAAATGAGCACAAATGATTAGTTTGGGATACAAACTAATGGTTTAATGCAAAAACTAGTAAAAATAAGCACAAATAATTAGTTTGTGGTACAAACTAATGGTTTAATGCAAAAACCAATCAAAATTAGCACAAATGATTAGATTGTGATACAAACTAATGGTTTAATGCAAAAACTAGTAAAAATTAGCACAAATGATTAGTTTGTGATACAAACTAATAGTTTAATGCAAAAACTAGTAAAAATTAGCACAAATGATTAGTTTGTGATACAAACTAATAGTTTAAAGCAAAAACTAGTGAAAATGAGCACAAATGATTAGTTTGTGATACAAACTTATAGTTTAAAGCAAAAACTAGTAAAAATTAGCACAAATGATTAGTTTGTGATACAAACTAATGGTTTAAAGCAAAAACTATTGAAAATGAGCACAAATGATTAGTTTGTGATACAAACTAATGGTTTAATGCAAAAACTAGTAAACATTAGCACAAATGATTAGTTTGTGATACAAACTAATGGTTTAATGCAAAAACTAGTAAAAATTAGTACAAATGATTAGTTTGTGATACAAACTAATAGTTTAATGCAAAAACTAGTAAAAATTAGCACAAATGATTAGTTTGTGATACAAACTAATGGTTTAAAGCAAAAACTATTGAAAATGAGCACAAATGATTCGTTTGTGATACAAACTAATGGTTCAATGCAAAAACCAATCAAAATTAGCACAAATGATTAGTTTGTAATACAAACTAATGGTTTAATGCAAAAACTAGTAAAAATTAGCACAAAATGATTAGTTTGTGATACAAACTAAGAGTTGAATGCAAAAACTATTGAAAATGAGCACAAATGAGTAGTTTGTGATACAAACTAATAGTTTAATGCAAAAACTAGTAAAAATTAGCACAAATGATTAGTTTGTGATACAAACTAATAGTTTAAAGCAAAAACTAGTGATAATGAGCACAAATGATTAGTTTGTGATACAAACTAAGGGTTGAATGCAAAAACTAGAAAAAAATTAGCACAAATGATTAGTTTATGATACAAACTAATGGTTTAATGCAAAAACTAGTAAAAATTAGCACAATAGAATAGTTTGTGATACAAACTAATAGTTTAAAGCAAAAACTAGTGAAAATGAGCACAAATGATTAGTTTGTGATACAAACTAAGGGTTGAATGCAAAAACTAGAAAAAATTAGCACAAATGATTAGTTTGTGATACAAACTAATGGTTTAATAGAAAAATTAATCAAAATGAGCACAAATGATTAGTTTGTGATACAAACTAAGGGTTGAATGCAAAAACTAGTAAAAATTAGCACAAATGATTAGTTTGTGATACAAACTAATGGTTTAAAGCAAAAACTATTGAAAATGAGCACAAATGATTAGTTTGTGATACAAACTAATGGTTTAATGCAAAAACTAGTAAAAATTAGCACAAATGATTAGTTTGTGATACAAACTAATGGTTTAAGCAAAAACTAGTAAAAATTAGCACAAATGATTAGTTTGTGATACAAACTAATAATTTAAAGCAAAAACTAGTAAAAATTAGCACAAATGATTAGTTTGTGATACAAACTAATGGTTTAAAGCAAAAACTATTGAAAATGAGCACAAATGATTAGTTTATGATACAAACTAATGGTTTAATGCAAAAACTAGTAAAAATTAGCACAAATGATTAGTTTGTGGTACAAACTAATGGTTTAATGAAAAAACCAATCAAAATTAGCACAAATGATTAGTTTGTGATACAAACTAATGGTTTAATGCAAAAACTAGTAAAAATTAGCACAAATGATTAGTTTGTGATACAAACTAATAGTTTAATGCAAAAACTAGTAAAAATTAGCACAAATGATTAGTTTGTGATACAAACTAATAGTTTAAAGCAAAAACTAGTGAAAATGAGCACAAATGATTAGTTTGTGATACAAACTAATGGTTTAATGCAAAAACTAGTAAAAATTAGCACAAATGATTAGTTTGTGATACAAACTAATGGTTTAATGCAAAAACTAGTAAAAATTAGCACAAATGATTAGTTTGTGATACAAACTAATAATTTAATGCAAAAACTAGTAAAAATTAGCACAAATGATTAGTTTGTGATACAAACTAATGGTTTAATGCAAAAACTAGTAAAAATTGGCACAAATGATTAGTTTGTGATACAAACTAATGGTTTAAAGCAAAAACTATTGAAAATGAGCACAAATGATTAGTTTGTGATACAAACTAATGGTTCAATGCAAAAACCAATCAAAATTAGCACAAATGATTAATTTGTGATACAAACTAATGGTTTAATGCAAAAACTAGTAAAAATTAGCACAAATGATTAGTTTGTGATACAAACTAATAGTTTAATGCAAAAACTAGTAAAAATTAGCACAAATGATTAGTTTTGTGATACAAACTAATGGTTTAAAGCAAAAAACTATTGAAAATGAGCACAAATGATTAGTTTATGATACAAACTAATGGTTTAATGCAAAAACTAGTAAAAATTAGCACAAATGATTAGTTTGTGGTACAAACTAATGGTTTAATGAAAAAACCAATCAAAATTAGCACAAATGATTAGTTTGTGATACAAACTAATGGTTTAATGCAAAAACTAGTAAAAATTAGCACAAATGATTAGTTTGTGATACAAACTAATAGTTTAATGCAAAAACTAGTAAAAATTAGCACAAATGATTAGTTTGTGATACAAACTAATAGTTTAAAGCAAAAACTAGTGAAAATGAGCACAAATGATTAGTTTGTGATACAAACTAATGGTTTAATGCAAAAACTAGTAAAAATTAGCACAAATGATTAGTTTGTGATACAAACTAATGGTTTAATGCAAAAACTAGTAAAAATTAGCACAAATGATTAGTTTGTGATACAAAACTAATAATTTAATGCAAAAACTAGTAAAAATTAGCACAAATGATTAGTTTGTGATACAAACTAATGGTTTAATGCAAAAACTAGTAAAAATTGGCACAAATGATTAGTTTGTGATACAAACTAATGGTTTAAAGCAAAAACTATTGAAAATGAGCACAAATGATTAGTTTGTGATACAAACTAATGGTTCAATGCAAAAACCAATCAAAATTAGCACAAATGATTAATTTGTGATACAAACTAATGGTTTAATGCAAAAACTAGTAAAAATTAGCACAAATGATTAGTTTGTGATACAAACTAATAGTTTAATGCAAAAACTAGTAAAAATTAGCACAAATGATTAGTTTGTGATACAAACTAATGGTTTAAAGCAAAAACTATTGAAAATGAGCACAAATGATTAGTTTGTGATACAAACTAATGGTTTAATGCAAAAACTAGGAAAAATTAGCACAAATGATTAGTTTGTGATACAAACTAATGGTTTAAAGCAAAAACTAGTGAAAATGAGCACAAAATGATTAGTTTGTGATACAAACTAAGGGTTAAATGCAAAAACTAGAAAAAATTAGCACAAATGATTAGTTTGTGATACAAACTAATGGTTTAATGCAAAAACTAGTAAAAATTAGCACAAATGATTAGTTTGTGATACAAACTAATAGTTTAAAGCAAAAACTAGTGAAAATGAGCACAAATGATTAGTTTGTGATACAAACTAAGGGGTGAATGCAAAAACTAGAAAAAATTAGCACAAATGATTAGTTTGTGATACAAACTAATGGTTTAATAGAAAAATTAATCAAAATGAGCACAAATGATTAGTTTGTGATACAAACTAAGGGTTGAATTCAAAAACTAGTAAAAATTAGCACAAATGATTAGTTTGTGATACAAACTAATGGTTTAAAGCAAAAACTATTGAAAATGAGCACAAATGATTAGATTCTGATACAAACTAATGGTTTAATGCAAAAACTAGTAAAAATTAGCACAAATGATTAGTTTGTGATACAAAATAATAGTTTAATGCAAAAATTAGTAAAAATTAGCACAAATGATTAGTTTGTGATACAAACTAATGGTTTAATGCAAAACCAATCAAAATGAGCACAAATGATTAGTTTAAGATACAAACTAATGGTTTAATGCAAAAATTAGTAAAAATTAGCACAAATGATTAGTTTGTGATACAAACTAATAGTTTAAAGCAAAAACTAGTGAAAATGAGCACAAATGATTAGTTTGTGATACAAACTAAGGGTTGAATGCAAAAACTAGAAAAAATTAGCACAAATGATTAGTTTGTGATACAAACTAATGGTTTAATAGAAAAATTAATCAAAATGAGCACAAATGATTAGTTTGTGATACAAACTAATGGTTTAATGCAAAAACTAGTAAAAATTAGCACAAATGATTAGTTTGTGATACAAACTAATGGTTTAAAGAAAAAACTAGTGAAAATGAGCACAAATGATTAGTTTGTGATACAAACTAATGGTTTAATGCAAAAACTATTGAAAATGAGCACAAATGATTAGTTTGTGATACAAACTAATAGTTTAAAGCAAAAACTATTGAAAATGAGCACAAATGATTAGTTTGTGATACGAACTAATGGTTTAATGCAAAAACTAGTAAAAATTAGCACAAATGATTAGTTTGTGGTACAAACAAATGGTTTAATGCAAAAACCAATCAAAATTAGCACAAATGATTAGTTTGTGATACAAACTAATAATTTAATGCAAAAACTAGTAAAAATTAGCACAAATGATTAGTTTGTGGTACAAACTAATGGTTTAATGCAAAAACTTGTAAAAATTAGCACAAATGATTAGTTTGTGGTACAAACTAACTAATGGTTTAATGCAAAAATTAGTAAAAATTAGCACAAATGATTAGTTTGTGATACAAACTAATGGCTTAATAGAAAAATTATTTAAAATGAGCACAAATGATTAGTTTGTGATACAAACTAATGGTTTAATGCAAAAACTAGTAAAAATTAGCACAAATGATTAGTTTGTGATAAAAACTAATAGTTTAAAGCAAAAACTAGTGAAAATGAGCACAAATGATTAGTTTGAATCATTAGTTTGTATCACAAACTAATCATTTGTGCTCATTTTCACTAGTTTTTGCTTTAAATATTAGTTTGTATCACAAAATAATCATTTGTGCTAATTTTTACTAGTTTTTGCATTAAACCATTAGTTTGTATCACAAACTAATCATTTGTGCTAATTTTTACTAGTTTTTGCATTAAACTATTAGTTTGTATCACAAACTAATCATTTGTGCTAATTTTTACTAGTTTTTGCATTAAACCATTAGTTTGTATCACAAACTAATCATTTGTGCTAATTTTGATTGGTTTTTGCATTAAACCATTAGTTTGTATTACAAACTAATCATTTGTGCTAATTTTGATTAATTTTTCTATTAAACCAATAGTTTGTATCACAAACTAATCATTTGTGCTAATTTTTACTATTTTTTTCAATAAACCATTAGTTTGTACCACAAACTAATCATTTGTGCTAATTTTTACTAGTTTTTGCATTAAACCATTAGTTTGTACCACAAACTAATCATTTGTGCAAATTTTTACTAGTTTTTGCATTAAACCATTAGTTTGTATTACAAACTAATCATTTGTGCTCATTTTCAATGGTTTTTGCTTTAAACCATTAGTTTGTATCACAAACTAATCATTTGTGCTAATTTTTACTAGTTTTTGCATTAAACCATTAGTTTGTATCACAAACTAATCATTTGTGCTAATTTTTACTAGTTTTTGCATTAAACTATTAGTTTGTATCACAAACTAATCATTTGTGCTCATTTTTACTAGTTTTTGCATTAAACCATTAGTTTGTATCACAAACTAATCATCTGTGCTAATTTTGATTGGTTTTTGCATTGAACAGTAGTGTGTTTTGGTTACTTCTGGACCGGAAGTCGTGCCATCTGCCCGAGCAGCTGCTCGAGCAGATGGCGTCAGATGCTGGGGTGCAGATGGCGAGAGCATATGCCCTGAATTTGAAGTAGAATTGGGCATGAATTAAGAGTTAATTTAAAATTGAAATTTAACAGTTATAACTGGGGCTTGGAAAGTATGTCAAGGTCATCCAGAGTAAGTTTTAAAAAAGCCTATCCAACTACCACCAGAAATAGTTGAAAGTTGAACTAGTTGGTGATAGTGGGATAGGTTGAAGTAACTTTTGAATTTTATTTGTGAACATACAATTAATGTGCAACAGCAGAGTTTAAACAAGTTGAACTTTTGTGATGAACTACAGAGTTGTAAATGCAAACACCAACGACGATGAGAAGGTAAACGCAGAGTCCCCAGATGATGTATTTGAAAAGCTTGAACAAACGTAACATTTCGAATTGGTTTTCCCGTTCCATTTCCAATCGTTTAATTTCCAATTTCAATTTATCCTCTTCCATTCTAGTTATGAAGGGAACTTCATCCATCATATCCATCATGATTGTGTTAGTGTTTGAAATTTTAAAACAAGTGATGTTGATAGTTCAGAAGTCGAAGACGGAATGAGAAGTGAAAGGGAGAAATGTTAGTTAAATAAAGAAGTGGTGGGGGAAGGATGAATTACAAAGAAGTGGTGGGGGAAAGATGTTGCTCTTCATTATTACCATCAGTAGTGTCAGATGGTGCAGGAGTTAGATTTAGTAAACTGTCTTCGTCCAAATTTTCAACCTTATCACAAATAGGACAATCGTATGTTATTTCCAAATTCATTTTGATGGTTGTAAAATTATCTACAAGTTCTTGTAAAATATTAAAAATGTCTTGTAACTCTTCTTTAGAGTTTATTTCAAAACTAGAATTCATTCGGGCCAATGAAGAGTTGTTCATTATTGGAGAGTCGGTGATGGAATGAGGATCGGCGCATAGGGAGGGGGCTTATATAATGGTGACCTTGAGCAGGCGTCTAGGGAGGGGGGCTGTCTAGGGAGGGGGCTTTTATATAGGGAACTTTGAGCTTATGATTGAATAAAACGTTTAGTTCTTCTTCTCCATCTTTTAATTCAATTATTTGAACCGAAGTAGTTGTTTCATCTTCTTCACTTGATGAAGAAAACAATTCACCAGGATTTAAATATTGAACTACAATTCTGAACCATCTTATAGGATATTCGTCAATGACAGAAAGTAAGTTTTGAAACAATTCTTCCATCTCCTCCCTGTCAGTTATTATATGTTCAAATTTGATAAATTTGTTTTCCATGTTGTTAGTTAGAGTGTTGGAAGTGGAATGATTTAATATTATATAAAAATTAGAACTAGTGGTGGGGGAAATCTCAAGGTCATCCAAATGAAGTTTTAAAAAAGAGTGTAAAACTGAAATTACACATTTGATGGTTCTACAGGATCGGAATACCAATCTGACCTGTATTTACATCTTTTTATCATATGTGTACAAAAATCATCTTGATGAGAATTGGTGCGTTGACAATGAGCAAGATCGAGAGGGTGAAATTTTAAACATCTTTGAATGAATGAATGAATGAATGAAAAGGTTTATTTCAAAAATACAAATACAAAATTTTTACAATATATACATATAAAACATGAAATGTCCCCCACATGGGCATCCGCCTGTGGGTGGGGAACGAGTCCTTATCAGCTGTACATAAAAAACTTAATAGATAAAATAAACATAGCTCTTAACTAAACAATATATCTAACCTATTTCATTTATGTAAAGAACAACTTATATCTAACATAAAAAAAATTAAAAGTAAAAAGCACAACAGTCGTTTGCATAGAGAAGGGGAATTAAAATTCTTACGTAAAATTATAAAATCAACAGAAAAACCTGAAACCATTCATACCGGAACCAGACACACACACATTCACACAATTTCTGTCTCTCACTCTCTCATTTTTCTCCATTCCCTCACCCGCTCACGCACCCCGCACGCACACACAGACACACAACACAACACACAACCGAATCTTACAATTAATTAATTATTATCTATATTGAGAAGAAAAAAACTTCCTCACTTCGTTCCTACCGGTATCAATTAACCACTTGTTTATAATCTTTTTGAATGTGTATAAACTGCAGTGAGGCGGATTTTTTAGAAATGGGGGAAGTTTTGAAAAAACAAAATTAATAATATAATGAGAAGATGTTGACGTGATGGTTTTAATTAATCTAGGAGTGACAATTCCGACATTAGCTGCCGTTCTTGTTAAATAAGGGTGCTTTATTTCGTCAAAAATATTATTTCTGTTTTTGAAAATGTAAGACACAATAGTTCTAAGGTAAAGTTGTGCTATATTAAGAACCTTAAATTCATCAAAAAGAAGTTCGGTGGAAAAACGACGATTTTTTTTAAGAGCAGCTTTAATAATAGAATTTTGAGTAATTTCTAGAGGGGAAATGATGCTTTGATAGCAGCCACCCCAGGCAAGGTTCCCATATTGCAATAAAGATTGAATATAAGCATAATAGATAGTTTTCATTAGGTCTGGCAAAAAATATTTACTAAGTGACGAAAAAATATAAATAAATTTTCTTAGTTTATTATTTAAATAGTTAATGTGAGAGTTCCATTTCAAACGATTGTCAAAAAATACTCCTAAATACTTATACTCTGAAACAATCTCAACACATTCACACTTCACACTCGCACAACCTTGCATACCACCACATGAATGCAAGCGCAGTTCGGCGTTCACTGGATCACAGTCCGCTCTGATAGAGATTGGCAGACATTTTGTTTTGGAAAGATTTACTGTGAGCCTACTTTGGTCAAACCAACGCTTGACGGTGAGCAGGCCCCCCTCCGCACGCCGGAAAGCCTCATCCCAGCTGTCGCCCTCAAAGAGAAGAGCCGTATCGTCCGCATAAAGAAAAATATTACCCCCCAGTAAATTAATTTTTCCCAGGTTGTTAACTTTGAGGACAACATGTATGAAAATATCTTGATTTGTAAAGTTTCAAAGTTCGCAATTCCGGTGGCGGTAGTTGTTTTGTTTTGCATTTGCAGTAACAAGATCCGAAGAATTCGCATTTAGTACAAGCTAACCCATCCACCATCATTGGCCCTAAATCTGTACATTGTTGTTCACAACAGTAACGAGGTTTGTACTTGTATTTTTGCTCTTCCATGTTGACGCTGCGGAGTCCAGTGAAAGAATAAGAGTGTATAGTGTTAAATAGCGAGTTTTATGTACTGTGAAAAGTGGTGGGGGTAATTTCAAGGTCATCCAAATGGAGTTTTAAAAAATTATACCTTACAAGTGTAAGGATTATTAAAATTTAGGAAGTTTGTTTCTCTTTGTTTTCTTCAGACTTTTTATCTCTCTCAGCTTTAGCCATAGCAACTAGTTCTTCTATTGATAGTGGATGTACTTCAGGAAATTTTAAAATTAATTTAGCTTGGTATCCTTCTTTAGCTAATACATCTATATCTTTAGTCATTTGTTCAACAGTGTTGTAATCTTTTCCATAGATTTTTCCATCAAGTTGAATCATCATTCTGTACAACATTTTCTTAAATAGGTCTTGTCGTGGTGAGAGCTAAGAAGCGAATGATTATTTATACAAGTATCACATCCTTTTTTATTAACTCACATTGATCATGTGATTCTTTAGTTGTAGCTTTGTCTGTCAAAAGTTATTCAACATTGGTAATACTTTTGGAACTTGATGTTATGTTGACCAGTTGGCGATGAAGAAGTTGTAGGTTGTGTAGAAATAAATATTTCATCATCGCAATATTTTGTTTTAGTGAACATCCTTGTATTAGTAGCACTAACATCAACAGTTAAGTGATAACCACCGGTAAGTAAAACTCGCATTTCGTTGGTTAAATCTTCGAGTTGTTCAAAAGTTGTTATGGTGTTAGTATCGTAAGATGCACACTTGACCTTTAGGGACATGTTGCAGTTTTATATTCAGGGATTAAGAGCGAGATGTGTACGGTATGAAAGGTAGCAGTAGACTGATAAATTTTGCAAGTACATTTCCCCTTTTATAATTATACAGAATTGGGTCAAAGTCATCCTGTGGAATTTTTAAAAAAAGCAACATATTGTAATGTACAAACACATTACAATATGTTGCTTTTTTTATTTTTATTTTTTGTTTTGTTTTATATCATATTTATTGAAAAAACAAATACAAAGAAATATTTACAATGTTATGTACAAATTAATCAGTAGTAGGTGTTACATGAATTGTAAGTTCAGTAGAGTTGTTTCCACTGGGTCCATGTGATACCAAATAGAGTGCGCCGGGTTGAATTATACGAAGATCTTCATTTTGAAGTAGTTGTACGAAGCGCTTTGGTAAGAAGATCTGAAATTTTGCTTCATCACCAATTGTATAAGGTGCCTCGCTCAAAGTGCAATTTATAGCATCACCTACTGAAGTTTCCATTTTCTTAATAGTATGAATGATGTAGTGTTTTTCTTCTTTTAGTTCAGAACATTTCTTTGTAGGTAGAATTGATGATTTAGAATGAGCGTTGAACTGATCAACTAAACTTTGAAGTAAGTTCTGTGATGCCATATTGATGTTGTTGTTTATCTTCTTGTTAATAAGAATGTCCGTCGGAGATGTTGTCTCTTCGGAGGTTTGAGTAATACTCATGCTGTGTCATGGTAGCGCTCTCACTTTTATAATCGACACTACCCCCACCACTGACACTACCCCCACCAGTTTGTTGAAGGAAATTATTCAAGCGGTAGGCATTCTTTAAAGCGCACTGCGACCTTCGATGTTTAAAACTTTTTGATGAAATACAAAGTTCGTTGAAGTAGCATTGGAAATCTTTATCAATTATTGCATTAATCACTTCGTTGCTTGTAAATGATTGTATCCAATTTGCTTTTTCCAATCCCCTTGTGTAGATAATTTTAAACTCTTTGCAATAATGATTCATAATGTGCGGCATCATGTTATAATTAATGAAACCTTCATCCCATCTTAAGTTGTGAAAATGTTTGTTCAACCATTTGTTTGTAACTTTCGCTTTAGTTGTTAGTCTATTAAATGGTACTGGAGGTTTGAACAAATAATGATAAACTACTGATGTGTTCATGTCCAAGATTACTAATTCTTTAATAATAAAATTACCATCATTTCCTCGGAAAGCTTGAAATTCAATTATACCTCTTTTAACTTCCATTATATGTGGCGCATTAGAAAATGAAACCCGTTTATTCATGATGAAGTCTTACTAACAACTGACTTAAAAATTGAATGAGCCGATGTTTATAACAGACAGGATTGTTCTTCTTCTTTCACTTCTTGTGC
This sequence comes from Neoaliturus tenellus, assembly GCA_030545055.2. Classification (NCBI taxonomy): domain Eukaryota; kingdom Metazoa; phylum Arthropoda; class Insecta; order Hemiptera; family Cicadellidae; genus Neoaliturus; species Neoaliturus tenellus. The sequence continues at coordinate 23,743 of JAQYXR010001074.1, forward strand.
CACTTCATCAATATTAAAATTGGTGTGATAGTTGTTTAATTGTCTCCACATTTCAACTTCTTGAGGTATTCTATTAAAGATTGAAGTATCCACGGGACCGTATAAAATTGGAACAAAAGGTTTTTTGTCCAATGTATCAATTAGATAGTCTTTAATTATTGCACTTGAAAATATTAGTTGTTTCAAATATCTGGTGACGGGACCGGTAGTACAACTTAAAGTGTAAAATTCTTCTTTAGTGAAATATAATTTAACATTATGTGTAGTTAAATCTCTGAAGCGAACAATTTGTCCTCCACGATGTTTTACTATATCAACTTCAATATTTGATTCCAATAAACTTAATCTTGTTCTTCTTCCAAATGTGTTGTTACTTAAATAGCACTCCAAAAGATGTAAATGTTTCATGAGAGATTCCCAAGTAGTTTCACTGAAAGTAACCATTTTGTTTCCATGATTTAAAATAACAATTGGTGAATAATCCATTGATTTTAAAATTCCAACTGATATACTTTTTGTCATGCATGAAGAAATTGGGTAGATAATCCGAAGAAATACTTCTGTTAAAATATTGGTTCTAATGTTAACTTCAACCTTCTTCCTTTTTACTTCTTTTTCAGCTTTTTCTTCTTCTCTCTTCTTATGTTTGTTGAATTTTAGGAACTCGTCCATTTCTCGTTCAACTTGTTTTTCTATATCTGAACTATTATCATCCATTGGAGGTGTATTTTCTTCTCCGTTAGTAGAATTCATCTTGCGAATGATGTTTCCCATACGACGGTTGAAGATAGAATGAAGTTTCTACTAATTATTTTCTCGCTTTTATATTTTTCGTAAATCCTTGAAATTTATACAATTACATAATTGTTTGTTTTCAACTTGTCTTTCACAAATGAAATTCTAACCTCAAAAATTAAAGCAGATAATTCTAACCTCAAAAATTTGCAGTTGTTGTACAATTCTTCTTAAAGTACATTCTTCACAATTCCGGTCAGCGGTGTGTAAGTAACTATTTTATCATGTAGAATTAGACAGTATGCCGAAGTTCCATCCGCTACTGGTTCTTCAAATTCCATTTCAATTTTTATATCCACACTTGATGATTTTACCGATTCATTTTGTTTTGAACAATCGATTACAATTATTGGAGCCTTGGAATAATACTGGTCAGGTGATAATAGTGGTGTATTAGTCTTTCCATAATATGATGATTGAAATCTTGCATACATATCGTATAAAATGGAAAAACGTTTATTGCTGAACATGACATTCAAATTGTCATAGGGAAAGAATTGAGAGTTTAGGAAAACTTTACAATTCTTTATTTTACAGTGATCAAATTGACCAGCATTTGCAGTGATAACATCTTTTCGCTTAGTTTGAAAACCGAGTATTATGTACCTTGCTCGTTCCAAGTAAGTTGATGTCTTGACGGTCCATGTTTGTCGTTCTGTCTGAGGTAGTGTAGGGTATTCATGAAATTCCCAACTTCGGAATGGCATCACAATATCACGGTCAGATTTCAACTTTCTCAATAATAGGATTCTATGTTCATCAGCCAATCTTACATGAGGTACTCTCCAAACAACTTTATCCAACTGTAGTTGCCATTCCAGTTTATCTTCCGTAGTTGCAGGGTCTGCAAGTATCAAGTCCTTATTAGTTGAAGATCTGAGTAATACTAATTCTTGTTTGACATTTATTATTACCCGTTTGTAATCTTCAGCGAATCCCAAAAGCAATCGTAAAGGTACATGAAAATCAAAGTGACCGTTGGAAGCTGGTGTTATAGTGTCTTTATCGGGGGCAACCCATCCGGCAGTGACTATTGAATTCTTCTCATGCGGTGTTAATGATGTTAATCCTTTCAATGTCGTTGTTAAACCAACCTTTTTTGTTGAATCAACCGTCACCCCTGATATTTCATATCTTATTTCATCAAAAAGATATGCCATCGGGTTATTTATAAAAGGAACTGTTGAAGCAGTTTTTCCATCCAATTTTAATACCCGTCCTTCGATGTACAAGTAACTTTCACACGGTAAAGTGTAAATATCTTGTTGTTGAATGGGGATCCTTATTTCATCGTTATTGTTTAATTTTGATGAAGTGTAAGGGTTGTGCGTGTGATATTCCTTCTCCCATAGTGTTTCGTCGAACGTTGGTCCTTGAGATATATCCAGGATATCCATCGCTGTTAAGTTTCAATCCAATCTTCTGTAGAAAACGAATGTTTTCCGATGTTAACTCTTCCAATGTCGAGGAGCTACTGAGCTCCCGACTCTTCCGTTGCGGTTTAAATGATAATCCCATGTTGACTTTTATGTTGCTGCTCTGATGTGTATCCGTATAGTAATTGTTTCTCCTCTAAAGTCAACACTATGACCGTCTTGATCCAATATGTTCAGTACGATGTCTGAGTAGTGGGGTTTTGCCGGTTCTGGCCCATTTCAAGGCCAAGCGGTTCGAACC
>JAQYXR010001074.1:26237-42779 GCA_030545055.2 Neoaliturus tenellus
ATGAAGTGGGCTCTCACGTTCCTCCTATTATAACGGTTCCCCCACCACTATTTCATCCTCTTCACTATCCTAGGAAATCAAACATTTTCAACAAAATATTAACCTTCTACAAACTAATTGTTCATTCGTGTTCTTTATTCCCATTGGAGTTTTAGTATATACTTCTTTATATTCAAACTTTAACAAACTTTCTTTTAACATCTGTTAGGACAGATGTTAAAAGAACAAATGTTGGAGTGGAAATGGCTAGAGCACAGGCACTTGGTTGAACTAAATTTGCGCATAAATTAACTAGAGTTGAACTGAAAATTCGCATAAATTAAAAGTTAGTTCAAAACTAAAATTCGACAGTGTTAAAAAACTCTAACAGTTGAATAAAAATAAACATTAGTTCAAAACTGAAATTCAACAGTGTTAACCAAATTCTAACAGTCAAACAAATAGGTCAAGGTAATCCAATTTAACGCGAGAACGAGGAATAGAGCACTAAGTGGCATGTTAGTCCATTACCACAAAGTGATCTATTCCTCGCTCTCTATTCTACATCTACTTTTTTCAGTTTACTTATTTATATTAAAATGTTCAAATTTTACTATGTAGAATGTCCATTCTTTCTCTTCAACTCTTCGATTGTTTTTAGCAATTGTAACAAATATTCATTAGTTTTAACCAAAGTCTTTAGTTTGCTACATCCAATTTCAATGGAAGGTATTATAAGTTGTAATTTTATAAGTTCAATCTTTTCTTTCTTGCGAATTTCTTTCTTTATTATATTATTCCTTATTTTTGCTGAAGATTTAAACTCCATGTTGTTTCTGCTAAAGCCACAATAATAATAAAAGTCTCTTCAAACAACCTGCATTTATACACATTCCCCCACCACTTTATAATCCCCACTCCTTTCCCCCTCTTCTTTATATGTGGAAGGAAGTATTATAATTAGATTCCTAATATTTCTTTTCCTTTTTCACTACATGGGGGGAAGGGTAATTTGTTATTACACTAGTTGTGCAAGAAAATAGCCGCCAGTATCCACACCTTGTTCATAGCACTCCATCATAGATTGTGCCCACTGCAACATGCGGTCTCTGTCATTTGGTGTGACAAGGAAAGAATGACTATCACCATACAATATAAAAGAGTCAATTCGTACATAACATCCTAAATTTAACCATTTATTAGCTTCAACTATAAACTTTTCTATTGTATCAAATGGAAATTGTGGATCAATTGCTATAACCTTACGTTCTTCACTAAGTTCAACAGTATAATCATCATCATCCTCACTCTCACTATCATTATTTAAAATGTCTTCAGGTTGTAGAAAAACATCGGAAATTTTGGAAGAATTAATATGGTCATTCACATGAGGAGGCATTTTGAAGTAGGTAATATTGTAAACAGCAGAGACGAAACAACAAGAGCGGCGTGTAGAAGCAAAATGATGGAGTGACCAACACTCGCTCCGCTTTTATAACAGTATGCAAATGAGGGGTAAGAGCTGACCTTAACCGGTCATCGACCCAAAGGAGTGGGGGAAGTACTTTTCTTACTACTCAAATGGAAGTAGGTTAGTAGGTCACGGGACTTAGAGTGTTAAAAAATAATGGGGGAGAAACACAACGCTATAACGCATTGTGTTTCTCCCCCATTATTTTTTTTTAGCAACAATTTGGAAAAAACTAAGTGAATTTACTGTTTACGCCCCCACCTTGTAATACGATCCTTTTTATCCCTGAGGAGAAAGTCTTGAGAATCTAAAGTGTTAAATCTCTTCTCTTTACACAAATTCTCACAAACTCTAATTTTATATTTTAAGCCGTTACATTTTGCCAAAATGTGTTGGTGGTCAACAACACTTAGAAAAAAATATTTCAAACCTTTCTTAAGCCTCTCTCCTCTGACGGATATTATTTTAGGATCGTCTTCAACGGTGGGGATTTCTGTCAGTTGTGGTTCAGAAATATGTTTCACGATATGTACACGGCAAAAACTTTCATTTTTAACACATTTCCTCCCACAAGCTGATCCTTTCTTAATTCCCCTAGTGAGCACTTCAGGGCAAGTAGTGGGACGGCTAAATGCCCTACGACGCTCTTCTTGTAATAATTGAAATTGCTCTGAAGGAGCAGGCTTAGGAGCAGGTTTGGGAGTAGGCTTAGTGGATTTAGTTTTATGATAGGTGTGGTCTTCAGGCATAGTAAGTGGTGGGGTAGGAGGCAATGGTGACAGTGGAATGATAGGTGTACTAAGACTATGAAGCAAAGTTTCAAATGAAGGGGTATTAAGACGGGGAGCTGGCTTCTGTGGAGGCGGCATGATGGTTGATGGCGGTGTGGAGTCGTTTGAAAGCGAAGTAGAAGGCGAAGGCGGTGAAAAAATGCTTCGAAGTTTAGAAGTCTTGATAGGCGGAAGAATAGTGCCAGAAGTTGAAGGTTGGGATCCAAGTTGCTTCTTGTACCAGTCAGGAGGATTTTTCAGACGAAGAGTTTTCTTTGGTGCAGTAACAGCCGTAGTAGAAGTTGAAGTAGAAGTTAAAGTAGAAGTTGTAGTTGGCAGAGATGACATGGTTGTGGCTCCAAGTTCGCAGCGTAACGTCTGGAATCAGAATGAAATGTTAGCCGCAGTCGGTGCGTCTTTTATAACAATATGCAAATGAGAGGGGTAGCAGCTGGTCGAGACTGATTATTGACCTGGGAGGTGGGGGAAAAGGGAAAAGAGAAGGTATTTATTTAAAATAATTCGCATAACTTTTGACTAAAATAAGATAACCAAATTCTTCTTTTACCAAAATGTTTGTCTTACATAGACCTTTTCAATGATGTATCGCTTGTCCAAATCCGTCAATCCGTTATCAAGCTATAGCCATTTTAATTTTTCAGGTCATGACCGGTCGTTCACCCGGAGTAGTGGGGGAAGGAGTGGGGGAAGGAGTGGGGGTAGGAGTGGGGGAAGGGGGGGGGGGAATCGACTCCATTTTTTCGGGGGGGGGAGGGGGGGGGAATCGACTCCATTTTTTCGGGGGGGGAGGGGGGGGTCATTGACCCTTCCAAAAGTGGGTCAAGGTCATTCAAGATTTATAATGATCCAAGGTGATGGGAACAGTAATACTGTTCCCACCACCCTGTTTGCCTAACGGTTCCCACTCCCAACCCACTAGTTACCTTCTGCAAGGGACATCGACGCAATTTTGTTTGGACCGTCCGGGTCTACCGTAACGGTCCGGTCCGGGTCTACCGTAACCATGAATTCCAAGGGAAACTGGAACACCTAATGCAGAAACGCAACTCTAACCCCACCCAAACTAATCCCACCCATTATATTCCTAAACAAAAATGCAAAAACCTAGTCCGCATTTTGCGGATGTCCCACCCCTTCTAAGTGAAGTTCTGAGTTCTGAAGAACTGAACTTCTGAATTTACATTTAATCTACCCCCTAACATCTAGCTGTAAGGCAAAACAACATTAATTAGTATTACCAACACTTAAAACTAACAACACATCATTATTAAAAAACCAAATAATTCAACACAACCAAATACCATCATTATTCTTAAAATTAATACACCTTAATGCTAAATACCTCTTAAAATTAATACACCTTAATGCTAAACCCAACTTATAACTAACATCGCAATGCGCAAATTATTTCTTAAATTTAATACAACTTAAAACTAAACACACACACACATACTACATTGCATTAAAAAACGCAACGTAGTAGAAGAAGTTCAAATATATATAGGCCTACTATATATTTGAAACCTCTTGCTGAGTCGCCAACAACCTTTCGCTATGAAAGTTTGTTGACGACTGACGCTAAGATCAGGCTCGTATCGCTCCTCGGATTCTCCAGTAGTGGGGGAAGTTGTTTCACTACAGTACAGTGTTCAATCCAGTCCAATTCGCAGCAGTGTAAAAGAAAGGCAAAGGAGTGGGGAGCGGCGCATGCGCAACAACACAAAACCAAGGTTTGAGGTTAGAATTATCCATGTGCAGTAGCGCTAAAGTGAGTAATACAGGACTAGGCGCATGCGCATAGCATAGACTCATTCCTATCCGGAGAACTCGTTGCATGCGCAGCAGGTTTGAGGTTAGAATTATCCATGGCAGCTGCCATATTTAGTCTGGTTTCACCACATAAAGTCAACAACCGGTGGTGACCGGCCATTGACCTGGAGGAGTGGGGGAAGGAGTGGGGGAAGGGGGGGGGGCTCCATTTTTTCGGGGGGGGAGGGGGGGAGGGGGGGGGAGGGGGGAGGGGGGGGGAGGGGGGGAGGTCATTGACCTTTCCGGTCGGTCATTGACCCCAAGGAGTAGGGATAGACACAGAACCCTACTTCTCTTACTACTCAGGTGAAAGTCGGTCAACCAGTCATTTGCTTGCCATCTGCCGCCATCTGGCTGGGGTTATTGCCTCTATAAAGGTGGGTAGTTTATCGCGCTACAAACATTCATTGCCTCGCATCCGCTCGGTCATCATCTCTCGTTAGTTTTATGTTATGACTACTTCACTTACTAGGTTTGAGGTTAGAATTATCCATGGAATAGCCTTCGTAAATTCTAACCTATAAAATTACTACTCTGGCTTTCTGTTTCAATTTCTTTTACACTTCATTTTATATCTCAGTCTTCTTTTAACTTCTGAACTTAACACATCGGTTATGATGACTGCACAATGTTTAAAATTAAAGCTTTTGCGAACACAACACATATTACAAAGTACTTCTAAACCTTCAATTTCAAAGTGTAGAACTAATTTAAATAGAGTTAGGAAGAAGTACAGTTTTAACCCATTATACTCTTCAAAGACTTCGCAGGTTAATGTTGATGATAGTGTTATTTACAACATTTTGCATTCTATGTTACAATTCAACAACTTTGAACTTGTTACACCTATCGACTGTGTTCAACAAGTTTTTTTATTTTACTCCTACTATTCCTCATATAAGCGCTGTCACCACAATTCCTACTTCATGCTCCTCTATTCTCTTCAGCTGAGCTAAGGTTTGAGGTTAGAATTATCCATGGCGGCCGCCATGTTTAATTCAGTTTCACCACATAGAGTCTGCAACCGGTTATTGGTCTAAAGGAGTGGGGGAAGGGGTGGTGGGGGAAGGTTGCCGTTTTATAAGCCCTCTCCCTAGGCGGCGCTTCTCATTCGATCGCCAACTTTCAAACAATAAACACCTCTCCCATGGCATGAATAAATTATCCCACTATCACCAACTAGTTCAACTTTAAACTATTTCTGGTGGTAGTTGGGTAGGCTTTTTAAAACTTACTCTGGATGACCTTGACATACTTTCAGGCCCCCAGTTATAACTGTTGAATTTCAGTTTTCATCTTACTCTTAATTTTTGTTCAACTTTTAGAGTTTAGTTAACACAGTTAAATTTTAGTTTTCAACTAACTCTTAATTCATGCCCAATTCTACTTCAAATACAAGGCATATGCTCTCGCCATCTGCACCCCAGCATCTGACGCCATCTGCTCGAGCAGCTGCTCGGGCAGCTGGCACGACTTCCGGTCCAGAAGTAACCAAAACACACTACTTTAGCACCTGCGTCAAAAAATTTAAAAACTAAACTAAAAACATAAAGTTATGATCTCTTTTTACGAAGCTAAATCCAGGGCGCTAAGCCATTGCAGCCCAGCTTCACTTGCACAATGCAGCCCAATCAATCCTTCGGGGAAAGCACTCAAAGGGCACTCATTGACTATGTGAGTCATAGTCTGCAACTCCGCTCCACAGCGGCATGACTGGTCTTCTGTCATTCCCCATTTGTATTTCCAATAATTACATCTTCCCACACCAGTGCGGAATCGATTGAGAACGGTCCACTGCTTCCGAGGAAGATGAGATTTTTATGAGAGTAACTAACTAACTCTCCGAGAGTGAAAAACTCTCACGTGTAAACTTAACTTAATCCAATTTTCCTTTTAGCTCTCACCTCACTACAGTGTTACTCAATCCCAACTCCGACCTAACTAATTACACCTGTAATGTGTTCCAACTTGCCCCCCTCCCCCCCCCCCCCCCCCCCCCCCCGAGTTGGGGACGAGTTTTCCATCAAACATTCAGCCAACTATCAGGGTACGTTCAGCCGTCAGGAGTGACCGGAGCGAACAAGTGTACTCAATCGCGGAACGTGTAGCTCATGCAATATGCCGGACAATCGTCGACCAATCACGGGTCGCCATCAACAATGCATCAGCTGTCCGACCGTCCGGCGTCGACATTAGTCCTGTGTAGTAGGGCCAACACACTATCGGCAACACAGACATCTACAGTCTCCTTTAAATGAATACATGCAAAGAAAAACATGATAAAGAATTCCTGGACAATATGTATAAGATTAGGGTATGAAAAGTTATTGAGGTTTCATATCTATACTTAATTAATACGCTGAGGAGTTTTTGTGTAGAGAACCCCTCCCACAATTCTCAACCGATTTTCAAGTATTCTACAATGGTTTTACTCACGTAAAACAGCCTTAAGATGTCAAATTATCCTTTTTATGCAGTAGACCTACATGTTTCGGACTTATTATACAGTCCATCTTCTGCTGCAAGGTTCCAACTAAAACTAAACACACATTATGCACATTGTTCAATGTTTGTCAAAAGTAATAAAAATACATATACAAACATTTTGTAATTATGTTTGTATATGTATTATGTTTGTATATGTACTTTTATTATTTTGACAAACATTGAACAATGTGCATAATGTGTATTTAGTTGGAACCTTGCAGCAGAAGATGGACTGTATAATAAGTCCGAAACATGTAGGTCTACTGCATAAAAAGGATAATTTGACATCTTAAGGCTGTTTTACGTGAGTAAAACCATTGTAGAATAGTTGTACAGCATAGGTGTCAAGGCTGATTAGATATCGATTTTCAAGGTTTTGGTGTTGTTGGATAGGGATTGGTCTGTAGTTGTTTCCGCAAAAATTTTATGAGAATCCGACTTAAAATAAGGGTGCTATCCACAAATTAAATTTGAAATTTTCCAATTAAAATAACATTGACATTGGTTTGAGCATTTTAAACGTCTGTTAACGTAGCCTACAGCTGTAGTTTTTTGTGATCACTGATATTCACAATATTAAATTGGTCGGATGTCATTGATTTGGAACTGTAACTTTTGTAGTGTATCAAAATAAATTGCTCGATGTCGAGCAACACATTCACTAGTAGATGATTAAAAGAGTAAAAACTATAACTAATGTGCAGTTTTGTATTTCAAACACTTCCCCCTTTTTTACCGAACAAGATTTAGGTTAGTTTATTATTAGTTAAATCACCATTTATTAGTGTCAATAATAGTTCGATTACAAATAAAAATGTTTAAAAGACTCAATTCTTCATAAAAGCCTACACATTTGTTAAAGCTGTTTGTTTAATAAATATAAGAAAATTCACGAAAAGAATGCAAATGTATAAATAAAATGAAAGTGAGGTAGTTTGCGTTTTAAACTACCTATCTCTTTAAAAGTATTGAATATGTTTTTAAGAAAATAGCAACTTTAAGCAACATATCACAAGTCGCTTAAAGGTTGAATACAATCATTGCATACACTACTGTACTTTATTAATGACCAACTCTAATTCGTTAAATCACTATGACAACATAGGCCGACATAGCTTATAGGCGGTCACCCAACCAAAACGTAGCCACATGTCGCTACATGTCGCTTGACTTAATCGTCGTTTTCACTCCATACTATACAATAGTTGTAAACGAGGGAAATTTGGCAGTTGTTTTGGCCCTTTTGACAATTCTTTTGTTTTGATTTTTGACATACAATTCCAGTACGAGTTTTTTAATAATCAAAATTCATTATTTTAACAAAATTAGACTGTCCAGAGATTTTTATGATTTATATCTATAAAAGAGGAAGTATGTATGTATATTAATTAATTAATTACCGTATGGCTTTTAGTGGAGGGAGATCAGCAATTAACTGATAGTTCTCCTCGCCTGAAATGCCTGCACTTTTTTGTTTTCTATGCAGGTGGACCAACTAACGTGACCTCCGAACCACGGGAGCGGCCGAACGATCTTTTTGTCCCCGAGCCGGGAATTGAACCCGGGCCCGCTGGGTGATAACCCAGAGCTCTACCACTGAGCTACGGCCACTGCCATGTATGTATGTATATGTTGCCTATATGGACTCCAAAACCGCTCGACAGATTGTAATGAAACTTTCAAGCATTATTAAGCATTATTCAAGGATGGTTTGTGTGAAGTTTGGTGCAAATCTGTCCAAAGGGCTCTGACCCAGAGGGTATATAATAGTTTGCAAAAAATCTGAAAATCTCTATTTTATCTATTTTATTGGTTGCTATGAAACAAATTCAATGAAAAATTCTAATTTAGGGTATTCCAACGATTACTTATACGTAAGGTGAGCGTAGCGAACGAGCTTAGTTACCTATAAAATAAATTCAATCGGGCGAAGCCGTGACGGGAAACAGTTAGTTTATTACACTTTGGAGAAAATTGCTCGATCAGTGTTTGGGATGACTATGCAAAGGTAAACACAAATTTTACTAATAATAGAGTATAGGACATTCTGTATCTAAATTATATACTCCCGAATGTGTAACTGACTGACTCACTCATCGGGGTATCAGAAATTCGTCAAAAGTCGGTAATGTAGATCTCCTATATATTACTTACTACAGAGTGATTCCCAAGCGAGAACTAAACTTACCGACCTGTATTATTGAGAAAATTGCCAACATGCTGGGAGTCGCGGATTACCGAAACACTCTTTTTAAGAAATTTTATAACATTAACCAATTGTGCCTTTATAGGTAAAGCGGTCTATCCACCGAGAGTAATTTCAATGTACAGGGTGTATCTGAAATTACCTCTCCAGACCGGAAGTCACTGATGTCAAATACTAACTCTCACTTTAAATAATTTTTTTTAGTTTTACACGGTTTTTAAGAAAACTTTACAATTTGATCTTGTACGCGTAATTTTAGCAGTTTATTGAATATTTGAGGTTAAAATTTAGATTTTCCTCATTCTTCTCTGAGCATTTTAGGTTAAGCAAAAATGTCTCGGCACAAAAATGTCTTAGACTCTTTTAAATACGTTTCCAACAAAAATTGTCAGTTTGGTCCAAAAAGTTTTTTTATTAAATTTACAACATGACGGAGATTAATGAACATGTATTTAAATGTTTAGTAAAACTAATCACGTGATAATTGATGTTTTATGATGGTATATTATTTTAAATGAGGTTCTTAGACATTTACATGTTTGGTAAGTTCTGTTATATGTAAAATGTTCAGACATAATATATGTTAAATTTTCCCCAGTTAAAAAAAAATAATGTCATGCTATTTATTATTCTAAATCAGTATGATTAGGGTTTAAAATATTAAATTTTAAAGTTGCTCCAAAATTACGTCTGGTCCGCTCTGTATTGAAATCAGTGTCAATCAACAGAGCAAAATGTGTTTACCTACAACGGCACAATTTGTTTTTTTTATTTTTTTATTTTAAAAGAGGTGCCAGGTTGGTATGGGACACCCTGTAAGACAGTATCATATTTGCACGATAGTCCTCCCAAAAATTGGTTCTTTATTTGGGATGGCACTTAATTTCTAACGAACTCATTAAGCCGCGTCCGCACTGGCCGAACATTCGTGGCGAACTTGTTCGGCGAACACAAAAATCAACAAACATTATTAACGAACAATTAACCGGCCATATGATTTACATACTAAACGGTTAGCAACAAACAAACAAAAGTTCGGAAGAACTTTGTTCGGCGAACATGTTCGGCCAATGCGGACGCGGCTTTAGGAAGTACATCATTGACTTTACCTGATAGCATGCTAATTTAAATTTTACAATTCAACAAAAATTTTAACTAAAATAGCAGATTACACAATTGATTTATCTTTTAGTGCGTAATAAATTAATGTTTAGTTTAAAAAGGTGGCAGTACAGTATTTTCATTTAAAATAAAAAAGCTTTTTTATTTCCTGCCCCACAAAACTATCTGATTTCAAAATTTAGCGACCAAACATTTTTACCCAAAATAAATATGACATTATTTTTTTTCTACTCTAGCGGCCAAATTATAACATCTGAGGCAATCCTCGCGAACATCTTTCAAGTTACTACAAGTTTGGTTCAATGAATTTTCGCCCCCCAGTCCAAACAATTAAACATAATTAAATGTTTATTTATTTTTGTGGGGAATTTTATCCCATGTAGACGTAATTTTACAACTACTATAATATTTTACTCAGAACCTCAACTTTGCACATAGACATATCTTGCACAGTACCAATATCAATTAAATTATCAAACTTAAAAATTATCATGATGATTTTCAATATCACGTATTCTTCTATTGAAAGTGAGTCGGAACGAATTGCTATATCAAGCAACTGATTGTTTTACTTTGATTGTTATTTACCGACCTGGTCCTACGGCTAAAACATAGTCCTTTGATGTGTATGGTAACTTTAATATTTTAACCATTATTTAACATACTTTTGTTAGTAACTACTGTATTATTGTATTTAGAAACTTGAAGTTTTTTTATTTGCCTCGACAGTAATTTTTTAGGAAATTAGGTAAATTTAAAGTTTTACATTATTAAAAACTGAAATGAAGGAATTGTAATGAATGCCAATATTACATTATGTATTTATCATTGTATGTTCAATATTACTGGATCGTTATGTTATTCCCTGGAATTTCAACACAACTAATTGAAGGATAGTAACTGAATAGTATTTTGGTAAATAAAAGGGGTTTTTGGCAAGTTTTATTCACTTTGTTAAGATTTTAAATTATTTGGTTTAAAGGAATTTTTCATTGTTTTCGATGATCTACTGCACATTTTTATGCAGTTTATCCATTTAATTTTTTAATATATTTATTTATATGAATTTTATAATTTTAACTAAATACTTATACAATACCTACATACAAAATTTATTCACAACTCTATTAACCTTTATAGAATTCGGGGGAATTAGGGAAGGAGGTTTGGAGAAAGAGTGTCTGAAAACGAGCCGTAGGCGAATATATTTTCATTCCTTAGATTGAGTTAGTTGCACAAGTTCAAATTTAGGTTATTTCTGCAGTCGTGGGATTTAATTTATGTTATAAATAAACTTACAAACTCATTTATTTTGCTATTTTGCTCATTTACAAACTCTTATATTCATATGTAATCTGTTCATTATATGCGACTTAAACAACAATTAACGAATTTCTGGGCAAAACCCTGAGGGGGCATGGGGGCGGAGCCCCCATCGAGCCGCAGGCGAGTTTATTCTATAAACTTCATATTTGTACAATATGTAAGGTTCATGGCTATTGCATTCTTTACCGGAGTTTGTAAAGGTTAAAATATGCAACTGTGGTGGAAAGTTGATGGTCAGTTCAATTGTCTGCAACTTCAAACAAAAAGTGTTAAACACAGCGTGAACTATTCTTTTCTTTGTGCGTTACCTAGTTTATTTTAGATAGTCAAAATTTAATGAATGCCAAGATTAGAGTCATTAGACACCCATTAATTAACAAATTGGGCGGGAAACTTACAAAGTAGGATAAGCACCAGAAGTTAACTATACTCTAAATCAAGCAATGTTTGTACGGGACAATTTTTTTTCTCCAAGGATTTTTTATTTTTTGGTTGATTGCGGAGGTTTTGGCCATCAGGAATCGATTGAAGTTGGTCCCATGGCTGGGAAAATCCGGTTTCCGTTCTAGAGCCCTTCAAAGTTCCCATGTTATCCTCATGGAGGTTTTTACATTGAACAAAAATCAGGTGATAACTATAGAAATAACCGATGTGTTACATCTTTAACCTGTGGTTTAGGAAAATTATATACCAAATTGCAGCACCCTTCCGCCTGGCGAGTGAGCGAAGCGAACGAGCTCGTCGGAAAAAAGGAATAGGGCGAGTGAGCGGAGCGAACGAGCTTCGTGTGAGAAACGAAAGTAATAATTTTACCGAGAATAAGCTCAATTCTGCTGGTTCTGTTACAAAAAGTAGCACCATAGATAGGTGCATTGTTGAAAAAATACAAACCGGTTACATAATGAATTATTATACCAGGAGTCACTTTACGGTACAGGTTCTAGACTAATGAGAACTCGGCAGTATAGTGTTGTACTGTAATAGAAATTAAGCAAATCTCCCCTCAGCAACGTATTTTACCTTCTTTTATGTGCGTAACGTCAAAAGAGAAATGAAATGTGATTGAGAATGACGATTGTTTCAAGAGACAATTGGCGATGCCATTTTTTTAATGGGAGACCTCCTAACCTATAAATGGTCAAAATGTCTTGTTAATTATTTTACCATACTTTACTAATACTTTACTAATTACTTTTACAATACTTTACCGAATTTAAGTCGGTCGTAGATAAAGCATTGCATGCAACGATTTTATTCAGCCTTTTAAGCCACTCCTAAAGGGACATTTACAGAACACACGCTTCGCACCAGTTCTCGCTTACATCCACTCGTGGCTTAAAGGTGGTAATACTCGTAATACAATCGTTGTATGAACTACTACAAGTAGTGGGGAATGGGGGCTTTTGGGCCAGTTCAAGGTCACCCGAGCGATGACGTCATCGATGACGTCATCGAGGTCAATGACCCCATCGATGACGTCATCGATTGCATCATCGATGACGTCATCACCAATGACGTCACTTCCTTGACGTCACACCCATGACGTCACAAAAATGACGTGCTGATGACGTCATCACCCCTTACGTCACCAAGATGACGTCATCGATGTCACAAAAGGTCAAGGTCACGCTGAAACCTAAAATTTTTCGGCACTTTTGCTGTTTCTCGCACTACGCTCCGAGTTTCAGTCACAGGTACCATGACCTTGACGACTTGGAGCGAATTTTCGATGAGAAACAGCAAAAGTGCCGAGGAAATTTGAAGTTTGCAACGTTACTCTGCCTAAACCGTCATGTGACACCGCTCGGGTGACCTCGAACTGGCCCAGAAGCCCCCATTCGACCATTACTGCAACCGCGATGCGCACCCTACGACAGACACCGAGCGACTGACTGTCCGGCCCCGCGCACTCTAGGTATATGGGAAGTGGTGGGGGAAATTGTGATGACCTTGGGAAACTTGAAAATGTCAAGCCGGGTAGCACCGTTTCGGTGCTACCTTAAAGTTACATGCTAAAGTGTGATGACCTTGAGTTAAAACATAGAAATACTACAAGTTGATACCGTCCCAGAGTTAAAGTGTGATGACCTTGAGTCAAAACACAGAAATAATACAAGTTGATGCAGTCTCAGAGTTAAAGTGTGGTGACCTTGAGCTAAAATACTGAAGTACTACAAGTCGATATTGCCCCAGAGTTAAAGTGTGATGACCTTGAGTCAAAACATAGAAATACTACAAGTTGATACCATCCCAGAGTTTAAGTGAGATGACCTTGAGTCAAAACACAGAAATAATACAAGTTGATGCAGTCCCAGAGTTAAAGTGTGATGACCTTGAAGTTGTAGAAGTGTGGTGACTTTGAACTACCCCAAATTGTCAGGAATTGGAGTAGCAACCGCGATGTGCACCCTACGACGGACACCGAGCGACTGACTGTCCAGCCCTGCGCACTCTAGGTATATGGGAAGTGGTGGGGGAAATCTCAAGGTCATCCAAATTGGGTTTTAAAAAAATAAGAAACTCTAAACCTCATGCTCCTCTTCTTCCCTTTCCACCTCATTTGTAGTATATATGGTTGACGATGGTAAATTTGACAAATACTCCAGTGATTGTTGATCGTCTTGCTGCAGTATAACTTCAGACCAATCATAATCTAAAGTGACCTTGAGCTTTATTCCCGGGTTGTCGAGGAGAATAGACTTCATCCAATCGCAGATGGTTTCTAAATAATGCACGTTGTCGATTGTCAATTTCCAATTCGTATTGGGTACATCTTCGGTGGAAGACATGGCATTGCAAGCAGGAGTGTCCGCCATGGTTGTTGGAGGAGGAATGATGCTTGGTGCAGCGAGCAATGCTGGTATTACAGAGTAGTGGGGGAAATTTCAAGGTCATCCAAATGGAGTTTTTTAAAAAAAGGAAACTTTTTCTATTTACTTATAACATAACCACTTAAAACTAAAAGGATTGGGATCAACAGTACGTTTAATCATCATATTCGTTATATTCTTCCTGTTTCTCAGTTTTCACCTCCGCCCGGATAGTACCTCCACTCTTCAGCTCCTTTTCGGCTTCTTCTAGTTGCTGGGTAATCGCCATCTGACATTGAAGTTCAAAATCATCACGCGGCACAGATCCGCAAATATCCATCTGAGCCAACCAGAGCTGCCTGAGGTTCTTTTCCTTTTCCTCGACAGCTTCGACGGCTGCATGTAATTCCTTTTCTGTAATAGAGGAGTCCCACAATTGTTGATCATCGGTTTTGTTGACAACCTCCTTTTCAGACTCCTTGTACAAATTGTTCAGCTCCTGCTGAGTCTTAATGGTTACCTCCTCGTAACTAGCACAACTTACATTGAGAGACATCTTGATGTTGTACGGTTGACCGTTGGAGTTGAAATGAGGCTGAGGCACAGCGCTTGGGGGTACTATGAAAAAGTGGTGGGGGAAGTTTCAAGGTCATCCAAATTGTGTTTTAAAAAATCCTATCTTGTTACTAAGCACATATGTCAGTAACAAGATAGGTGTTTTTTTTTTCTCTTTTACATCTTTAATATAACAAATAAATAAACATATTCTACAATGGTAAGAAGAAGGAAGACAACTGCTAGTCAGCTGAAATAATCCAAAGTCTGGCTCGCTTCAGTCTTCATGGACGCCGGTGATGAAGTCGCTGGAGAAGAGTAATGTTCAGACTCTTCTTTTGGGTGTCGGAGATTGCGTATATTGCAAGCGTAGACTTGCACATTTATACGGTAGCCTCGCGCCACCATCAGCTGCAACTCCTTGTACAAGTCGTTCAGCTCCTGCTGAGTCTTAATGGTTACCTCCTCGTAACTAGCACAACTTACATTGAGAGACATCTTGATGTTGTACGGTTGACCGTCGGAGTTGAAATGAAGCTGAGGCACAGCGCTTGGGGGTACTATAAAAAGTGGTGGGGGTGTTTGCATCGAAGCAGGTTTAACCTTTAGCTTGGTGGGGGTAACTGTGAAATGCAAAGGTCAAAGGTCAAGGTCACCCGCGAAGTTTAAAAAAAAATGCAACATATCAATATGTGACAAACTTCACATATTGATATGTTGCATTTTTTGTCTTTTATGGTTTATTTATTTATAAAACATTACAATAACATATGTACAACAGTAAAATTAAAATCTAACACTGCTGCTTGTCGGCGATGTGGATGGTCAACTCGGTGGAATTGCTACCCGTGCAACCGTGGGAAACCAGGTAGAGACAGCCGGGTTGGATGGAGCGCAGATCCTCGTTCTGGAGGAGATGGACGAACCGTTTCGGCAGGTAGACTTGGAACTTGGGCTCATCCCCCGGAGTGAACGGTGCCTCGCTAAGACTGCAGCAAATGGTCTCTCCAACTGAAGTCTCCATCTTCTTCATGGCGTGGATAATGTAGTGCTTCTCGTCTTTAAGTTCGGAACACTTCTTGACGGGTAGTATGGTAGATTTGGAGTGAGCATTGAACTGCTCAACCAAAGTTTGCAGGAACTGGTGAGATGCCATGGTTGAGTTAAAGATTGTCTTCTTCTTCGTCTTCTTGCTGGGAGATGTTGTCGTCTCGGAATCTCGAGTAATACTCATGCCAGGTCCCGGTCTGCTCCTCACTTATATAACCCCCGTCACCCCCACCACTCCCCACTTCCCCACTTTGAAGGTAAGATGCGAGTTTATAGGCGTTTTTTAAAGCGCAATGTCTATCTTTTTCATGTTCTGGACTTTTAGTACAAATACAAACATTTTCCATCGTATACTTGTAGTTTTTATCCAAGTCCACATCATTAACCGGAACATGAGTAAATTCTTCGATCCATCTCTTCTTTTCTAGTCCTTTTGTATAAATATTGGTAAACCTGTTTGAAAACTGATGCATGATGTTATATAAGTCCGTGTAACTTGCAAAACCATCATACCAATCGATATGATGGAAATATTTTGAAATCCACCTGTTGGTAGTAGCGGCTTTGCTAGTTAATGATGAATAAGAACATGGTGGTTTGAACAAAAATGTATATGGAACACTTGTATTGATATCGAAAAACACAAGTTCTTTTATGATAAATCTATCATCATTACCCCGAAACGCTTGGAACTCAATTATACCAGGTTTGGACTTTACTTGTTCTTCTTCCTTGTCCATTGCGAAGATCACTCGTCTGCTCATGACGAAGTCCAAAGGTCAACTGATTTCCACACCACGGTAGGTACGACTTTTATACCTGGCCGTACAGTTGTTGGCGCGTTGGTGTATATTTAACGTGGGCACCGTCCCCGGTAGGCCTAACCCCACAAAGTGTTTGATATTGTTTTAAAAACCAACCATTGTCATCTAAGTT